>CAUEHS010000668.1:0-158951 GCA_958510865.1 Myrrha octodecimguttata
AAGGGTAAGGGTAAGGGTAAGGGTAAGGGTAAGGGTAAGGGTAAGGGTAAGGGTAAGGGTAAGGGTAAGGGTAAGGGTAAGGGTAAGGGTAAGGGTAAGGGTAAGGGTAAGCTTAAGGGTAAAAGCAAGGGTAAGGGTAAGGGTAAGGGTAAGGGTAAGGGTAAGCTTAAGGGTAAAAGCAAGGGTAAGGGTAAGGGTAAGGGTAAGGGTAAGGGTAAGGGTAAGGGTAATGGTAAGGGTAAAGGTAAGGGTAAGCCTAAGGGTAAAAGCAAGTGTAAGGGTAAGGGTAAGGGTAAGGGTAAGGGTAAGGGTAAGGGTAAGGGTAAGGGTAAGGGTAAGGGTAAGGGTAAGCTTAAGGGTAAAAGCAAGGGTAAGGGTAAGGGTAAGGGTAAGGGTAAGGGTAAGGGTAAGGGTAAGGGTAAGGGATAAGGGTAAGCGTAAGCTTAAGGGTAAGGGTAAGGGTAAGGGTAAGGGTAAGCTTAAGGGTAAAAGCAAGGGTAAGGGTAAGGGTAAGGGTAAGGGTAAGGGTAAGCTTAAGGGTAAAAGCAAGGGTAAGGGTAAGGGTAAGGGTAAGGGTAAGGGTAAGGGTAAGGGTAAGCTTAAGGGTAAGGGTAAGGGTAAGGGTAAGCTTAAGGGTAAAAGCAAGGGTAAGGGTAAGAGTAAGGGTAAGGGTAAGGGTAAGGGTAAGGGTAAGGGTAAGGGTAAGGGTGAGCTTAAGGGTAAAAGCAAGGGTAAGGGTAAGGGTAAGGGTAAGGGTAAGGGTAAGGGTAAGGGTAGGGGTAAGAGTAAGGGTAAGGGTAAGCTTAAGGGTAAAAGCAAGGGTAAGGGTAAGGGTAAGGGTAAGGGTAAGGGTAAGGGTAAGCTTAAGGGTAAAAGCAAGGGTAAGGGTAAGGGTAAGGGTAAGGGTAAGGGTAAGGGTAAGGGTAATGGTAAGGGTAAAGGTGAGGGTAAGCCTAAGGGTAAAAGCAAGGGTAAGGGTAAGGGTAAGGGTAAGGGTAAGGGTAAGGGTAAGGGTAAGGGTAAGGGTAAGGGTAAGGGTAAGGGTAAGGGTAAGGGTAAGGGTAAGGGTAAGCTTAAGGGTAAAAGCAAGGGTAAGGGTAAGGGTAAGGGTAAGGGTAAGGGTAAGGGTAAGGGTAAGCGTAAGCTTAAGGGTAAGGGTAAGGGTAAGGGTAAGGGTAAGCTTAAGGGTAAAAGCAAGGGTAAGGGTAAGGGTAAGGGTAAGGGTAAGGGTAAGGGTAAGCTTAAGGGTAAAAGCAAGGGTAAGGGTAAGGGTAAGGGTAAGGGTAAGGGTAAGGGTAAGGGTAATGGTAAGGGTAAAGGTGAGGGTAAGCCTAAGGGTAAAAGCAAGGGTAAGGGTAAGGGTAAGGGTAAGGGTAAGGGTAAGGGTAAGGGTAAGGGTAAGGGTAAGGGTAAGGGTAAGGGTAAGGGTAAGGGTAAGGGTAAGGGTAAGGGTAAGCTTAAGGGTAAAAGCAAGGGTAAGGGTAAGGGTAAGGGTAAGGGTAAGGGTAAGTGTAAGGGTAAGCTTAAGGGTAAGGGTAAGGGTAAGGGTAAGCTTAAGGGTAAAAGCAAGGGTAAGGGTAAGAGTAAGGGTAAGGGTAAGGGTAAGGGTAAGGGTAAGGGTAAGGGTAAGGGTAAGGGTAAGGGTAAGGGTGAGCTTAAGGGTAAAAGCAAGGGTAAGGGTAAGGGTAAGGGTAAGGGTAAGGGTAAGGGTAAGGGTAAGGGTAAGCTTAAGGGTAAAAGCAAGGGTAAGGGTAAGGGTAAGGGTAAGGGTAAGGGTAAGGGTGAGGGTAAGGGTAAGGGTAAGGGTAAAGGTAAGGGTAAGCCTAAGGGTAAAAGCAAGGGTAAGGGTAAGGGTAAGGGTAAGGGTAAGAGTAAGGGTAAGGGTAAGGGTAAGGGTAAGCTTAAGGGTAAAAGCGAGGGTAAGGGTAAGGGTAAGGGTAAGGGTAAGCCTAAGGGTAAAAGCAAGGGTAAGGGTAAGGGTAAGGGTAAGGGTAAGGGTAAGCTTAAGGGTAAAAGCAAGGGTAAGGGTAAGGGTAAGGGTAAGGGTAAGGGTAAGGGTAAGCTTAAGGGTAAAAGCAAGGGTGAGGGTAAGGGTAAGGGTAAGGGTAAGGGTAAGGGTTAGGGTAAAAGTAAGGGTAAGGGTAAGGGTAAGGGTAAGCTTAAGGGTAAAAGCAAGGGTAAGGGTAAGGGTAAGGGTAAGGGTAAGGGTAAGGGTAAGGGTAAGCCTAAGGGTAAAAGCAAGGGTAAGGGTAAGGGTAAGGGTAAGGGTAAGGGTAAGCTTAAGGGTAAAAGCAAGGGTAAGGGTAAGGGTAAGGGTAAGGGTAAGGGTAAGGGTAAGCTTAAGGGTAAAAGCAAGGGTGAGGGTAAGGGTAAGGGTAAGGGTAAGGGTAAGGGTAAGGGTAAGGGTAAGGGTAAGGGTAAGGGTAAGCTTAAGGGTAAAAGCAAGGGTAAGGGTAAGGGTAAGGGTAAGGGTAAGGGTAAGGGTAAGCTTAAGGGTAAAAGCAAGGGTAAGGGTAAGGGTAAGGGTAAGGGTAAGGGTAAGCCTAAGGGTAAAAGCAAGGGTAAGGGTAAGGGTAAGGGTAAGGGTAAGGGTAAGCTTAAGGGTAAAAGCAAGGGTAAGGGTAAGGGTAAGGGTAAGGGTAAGGGTAAGGGTAAGGGTAAGGGTAAGAGTAAGGGTAAGCTTAAGGGTAAAAGCAAGGGTAAGGGTAAGGGTAAGGGTAAGGGTAAGGGTAAGGGTAAGGGTAAGGGTAAGGGTAAAGGTAAGGGTAAGCCTAAGGGTAAAAGCAAGGGTAAGGGTAAGGGTAAGGGTAAGGGTAAGGGTGAGGGTAAGGGTAAGGTTAAGCTTAAGGGTAAAAGCAAGGGTAAGGGTAAGGGTAAGGGTAAGGGTAAGGGTAAGGGTAAGGGTAAGGGTAAGGGTAAGGGTAAGGGTAAGGGTAAGCTTAAGGGTAAGGGTAAGGGTAAGGTTAAGGGTAAGCTTAAGGGTAAAAGCAAGGGTAAGGGTAAGGGTAAGGGTAAGGGTAAGGGTAAGCTTAAGGGTAAAAGCAAGGGTAAGGGTAAGGGTAAGGGTAAGGGTAAGGGTAAGGGTAAGGGTAAGGGTAAGGGTAAGGGTAAGCTTAAGGGTAAGGGTAAGGGTAAGCTTAAGGGTAAAAGCAAGGGTAAGGGTAAGGGTAAGGGTAAGGGTAAGGGTAAGCTTAAGGGTAAGGGTAAGGGTAAGGGTAAGGGTAAGCTTAAGGGTAAAAGCAAGGGTAAGGTTAAGGGTAAGGGTAAGGGTAAGGGTAAGGGTAAGGGTAAGGGTAAGCTTAAGGGTAAGGGTAAGGGTAAGGGTAAGGGTAAGCTTAAGGGTAAAAGCAAGGGTAAGGGTAAGGGTAAGGGTAAGGGTAAGGGTAAGGGTAAGGGTAAGGGTAAGGGTAAGGGTAAGGGTAAGGGTAAGGGTAAGGGTAAGGGTAAGGGTAAGGGTAAGGGTAAGCTTAAGGGTAAGGGTAAGGGTAAGGGTAAGCTTAAGGGTAAAAGCAAGGGCAAGGGTAAGGGTAAGGGTAAGGGTAAGGGTAAGCTTAAGGGTAAAAGCAAGGGTAAGGGTAAGGGTAAGGGTAAGGGTAAGGGTAAGGGTAAGGGTAAGGGTAAGGGTAAGGGTAAGGGTAAGGGTAAGGGTAAGGGTAAGCTTAAGGGTAAGGGTAAGGGTAAGGGTAAGCTTAAGGGTAAAAGCAAGGGTAAGGGTAAAAGTAAGGGTAAGGGTAAGGGTAAAGGTAAGGGTAAGCCTAAGGGTAAAAGCAAGGGTAAGGGTAAGGGTAAGGGTAAGGGTAAGGGTAAGGGTAAGGGTAAGGGTAAGGGTAAGGGTAAGCTTAAGGGTAAAAGCAAGGGTAAGGGTAAGGGTAAGGGTAAGGGTAAGGGTAAGGGTAAGGGTAAGGGTAAGGGTAAGGGTAAGGGTAAGGGTAAGGGTAAGGGTGAGCTTAAGGGTAAAAGCAAGGGTAAGGGTAAGGGTAAGGGTAAGGGTAAGGGTAAGGGTAAGGGTAAGGGTAAGGGTAAGGGTAAGGGTAAGGGTAAGGGTAAGCTTAAGGGTAAAAGCAAGGGTAAGTGTAAGGGTAAGGGTAAGGGTAAGGGTTAGGGTAAGGGTAAAGGTAAGGGTAAGCCTAAGGGTAAAAGCAAGGGTAAGGGTAAGGGTAAGGGTAAGGGTAAGGGTAAGGGTAAGGGTAAGGGTAAGGGTAAGGGTAAGGGTAAGAGTAAGGGTAAGGGTAAGGGTAAGCTTAAGGGTAAAAGCAAGGGTAAGGGTAAGGGTAAGCCTAAGGGTAAAAGCAAGGGTAAGGGTAAGGTTAAGGGTAAGGGTAAGGGTAAGCTTAAGGGTAAAAGCAAGGGTAAGGGTGAGGGTAAGGGTAAGGGTAAGGGTAAGCTTAAGGGTAAAAGCAAGGGTAAGGGTAAGGGTGAGGGTAAGGGTAAGGGTAAGGGTAAGGGTAAAGGTAAGGGTAAGCCTAAGAGTAAAAGCAAGGGTGAGGGTAAGGGTAAGGTTAAGGGTAAGGGTAAGGGTAAGGGTAAGGGTAAGGGTAAGGGTAAGGGTAAGCTTAAGGGTAAAAGCAAGGGTAAGGATAAGGGTAAGGGTAAGGGTAACCCTTACCCTTGCTTCTACCCTTAAGCTTACCCTTACCCTTACCCTTACCCTTACCCTTACCCTTACCCTTACCCTTACCCTTACCCTTACCCTTACCCTTACCCTTACCCTTACCCTTACCCTTACCCTTACCCTTACTTAGGGTAAGGGTAAGGGTAAGCTTAAGGGTAAAAGCAAGGGTAAGGGTAAGGGTAAGGGTAAGGGTAAGGGTAAGGGTAAGGGTAAGGGTAAGCTTAAGGGTAAGGGTAAGGGTAAGGGTAAGGGTAAGCTTAAGGGTAAAAGCAAGGGTAAGGGTCAGGGTAAGGGTAAGGGTAAGGGTAAGCTTAAGGGTAAGGGTAAGGGTAAGGGTAAGGGTAAGCTTAAGGGTAAAAGCAAGGGTAAGGTTAAGGGTAAGGGTAAGGGTAAGGGTAAGGGTAAGCTTAAGGGTAAGGGTAAGGGTAAGGGTAAGGGTAAGCTTAAGGGTAAAAGCAAGGGTAAGGGTAAGGGTAAGGGTAAGGGTAAGGGTAAGGATAAGGGTAAGGGTAAGGGTAAGGGTAAGGGTAAGGGTAAGCTTAAGGGTAAGGGTAAGGGTAAGGGTAAGCTTAAGGGTAAAAGCAAGGGTAAGGGTAAGGGTAAGGGTAAGGGTAAGGGTAAGCTTAAGGGTAAAAGCAAGGGTAAGGGTAAGGGTAAGGGTAAGGGTAAGGGTAAGGGTAAGGGTAAGGGTAAGGGTAAGGGTAAGGGTAAGGGTAAGCTTAAGGGTAAGGGTAAGGGTAAGGGTAAGCTTAAGGGTAAAAGCAAGGGTAAGGGTAAGGGTAAGGGTAAGGGTAAGGGTAAAGGTAAGGGTAAGCCTAAGGGTAAAAGCAAGGGTAAGGGTAAGGGTAAGGGTAAGGGTAAGGGTAAGGGTAAGGGTAAGGGTAAGGGTAAGGGTAAGCTTAAGGGTAAAAGCAAGGGTAAGGGTAAGGGTAAGGGTAAGGGTAAGGGTAAGCTTAAGGGTAAAAGCAAGGGTAAGGGTAAGGGTGAGGGTAAGGGTAAGGGTAAGGGTAAGGGTAAAGGTAAGGGTAAGCCTAAGAGTAAAAGCAAGGGTAAGGGTAAGGGTAAGGGTTAGGGTAAGGGTAAAGGTAAGGGTAAGCCTAAGGGTAAAAGCAAGGGTAAGGGTAAGGGTAAGGGTAAGGGTAAGGGTAAGGGTAAGGGTAAGGGTAAGGGTAAGGGTAAGGGTAAGAGTAAGGGTAAAAGCAAGGGTAAGGGTAAGGGTAAGGGTAAGGGTAAGGGTAAGCTTAAGGGTAAAAGCAAGGGTAAGGGTAAGGGTGAGGGTAAGGGTAAGGGTAAGGGTAAGGGTAAAGGTAAGGGTAAGCCTAAGAGTAAAAGCAAGGGTAAGGGTAAGGGTAAGGGTTAGGGTAAGGGTAAAGGTAAGGGTAAGCCTAAGGGTAAAAGCAAGGGTAAGGGTAAGGGTAAGGGTAAGGGTAAGGGTAAGGGTAAGGGTAAGGGTAAGGGTAAGGGTAAGGGTAAGAGTAAGGGTAAGGGTAAGGGTAAGCTTAAGGGTAAAAGCAAGGGTAAGGGTAAGGGTAAGGGTAAGGGTAAGCCTAAGGGTAAAAGCAAGGGTAAGGGTAAGGTTAAGGGTAAGGGTAAGGGTAAGCTTAAGGGTAAAAGCAAGGGTAAGGGTAAGGGTAAGGGTGAGGGTAAGGGTAAGGGTAAGGGTAAGGGTAAGGGTATAGGTAAGGGTAAGCCTAAGAGTAAAAGCAAGGGTTAGGGTAAGGGTAAGGGTAAGGGTAAGGGTAAGGGTAAGGGTAAGGGTAAGGGTAAGGGTAAGGGTAAGGGTAAGCTTAAGGGTTAAAGCAAGGGTAAGGATGAGGGTAAGGGTAAGGGTAAGGGTAAGGGTAAGGGTAAGGGTAAGGGTAAGCTTAAGGGTAAAAGCAAGGGTAAGGGTAGGGTAAGGGTAAGGGTAAGGGTAAGCTTACCCTTACCCTAACCCTTACCCTTACACTTACCCGTGCTTTTACCCTTAGGCTTACCCTTACCCTTACCCTTACCCTTACCCTTAAGCTTACCCTTACCCTTACCCTTACCCTTACCCTTACCCTTACCCTTACCCTTAACCTTACCCTTACCCTTACCCTTGCTTTTACCCTTAAGCTTACCCTTACCCTTACCCTTACCCTTACCCTTACCCTTACCCTTACCCTTACCCTTACCCTTGCTTTGACCCTTAGGCTTACCCTTACCTTTACCCTTACCCTTACCCTTACCCTTACCCTTACCCTTACCCTTACCCTTACCCTTACCCTTACCCTTACCCTTACCCTTACCCTTACCCTTGCTTTTACCCTTAAGCTTACCCTTACCCTTACCCTTACCCTTACCCTTACCCTTACCCTTACCCTTACCCTTGCTTTTACCCTTAAGCTTACCCTTACCCTTACCCTTACCCTTACCCTTACCCTTGCTTTTACCCTTAGGCTTACCCTTACCCTTACCCTTACCCTTACCCTTGCTTTTACCCTTAAGCTACCCTTACCCTTACCCTTACCCTTACCCTTACCCTTACCCTTACCCTTACCCTTACCCTTACCCTTACCCTTACCCTTACCCTTACCCTTACCCTTACCCTTACCCTTACCCTTACCCTTACCCTTACCCTTACCCTTACCCTTACCCTTGCTTTTACCCTTAGGCTTAACCTTACCTTTACCCTTACCCTTACCCTTACCCTTACCCTTACCCTTACCCTTACCCTTACCCTTACCCTTACCCTTACCCTTGCTTTTACCCTTAAGCTTACCCTTACCCTTACCCTTACCCTTACCCTTACCCTTACCCTTACCCTTGCTTTTACCCTTAAGCTTACCCTTACCCTTACCCTTACCCTTACCCTTACCCTCACCCTTACCCTTACCCTTACCCTTGCTTATACCCTTAAGCTTACCCTTACCCTTACCCTTACCCTCACCCATACCCTTACCCTTACCCTTACCCTTACCCTTACCCTTACCCTTACCCTTACCCTTGCTTTTACCCTTAGGCTTACCCTTACCTTTACCCTTACCCTTACCCTTACCCTTACCCTTACCCTTACCCTTGCTTTTACCCTTAAGCTTACCCTTACCCTTACCCTTACCCTTACCCTTACCCTTACCCTTACCCTTGCTTTTACCCTTAAGCTTACCCTTACCCTTACCCTTACCCTTACCCTTACCCTTACCCTTACCCTTACCCTTACCCTTACCCTTGCTTTTACCCTTAAGCTTACCCTTACCCTTACCCTTACCCTTACCCTTACCCTTACCCTTACCCTTACCCTTACCCTTACCCTTACCCTTACCCTTATCCTTACCCTTGCTTTTACCCTTACCCTTACCCTTACTCTTACCCTTACCCTTACCCTTACCCTTACCCTTACCCTTACCCTTACCCTTGCTTTTACTCTTAGGCTTACCCTTACCTTTACCCTTACCCTTACCCTTACCCTTACCCTCACCCTTACCCTTACCCTTGCTTTTACCCTTAAGCTTACCCTTACCCTTACCCTTACCCTTACCCTTACCCTTGCTTTTACCCTTAAGCTTACCCTTACCCTTACCCTTAACCTTACCCTTACCCTTGCTTTTACCCTTAGGCTTACCCTTACCCTTACCCTTACCCTTACCCTAGCTTTTACCCTTAAGCTTACCCTTACCCTTACCCTTACTCTTACCCTTACCCTTACCCTTACCCTTACCCTTACCCTTACCCTTACCCTTACCCTTACCCTTACCCTTGCTTTTACCCTTAGGCTTACCCTTACCTTCACCCTTACCCTAACCCTTACCCTTACCCTTACCCTTACCCTTACCCTTGCTTTTACCCTTAAGCTTACCCTTACCCTTACCCTTACCCTTACCCTTACCCTTACCCTTACCCTTACTCTTACCCTTACCCTTACCCTTACCCTTGCTTTTACCCTTAAGCTTACCCTTACCCTTACCCTTACCCTTACCCTTACCCTTACCCTTACCCTTACCCTTACCCTTACCCTTACCCTTACCCTTACCCTTGCTTTTACCCTTAAGCTTACCCTTACCCTTACCCTTACCCTTACCCTTACCCTTACCCTTACCCTTACCCTTACCCTTACCCTTACCCTTACCCTTACCCTTGCTTTTACCCTTAGGCTTACCCTTACCTTTACCCTTACCCTTACCCTAACCCTTACCCTTGCTTTTACCCTTAAGCTTACCCTTACCCTTACCCTTACCCTTAAGCTTACCCTTACCCTTACCCTTACCCTTACCCTTACCCTTACCCTTACCCTTACCCTTACCCTTACCCTTACCCTTACCCTTGCTTTTACCCTTAAGCTTTCCCTTACCCTTACCCTTACCCTTACCCTTACCCTTGCTTTTACCCTTAAGCTTACCCTTACCCTTACCCTTACCCTTAAGCTTACCCTTAAGCTTACCCTTACCCTTACCCTTACCCTTACCCTTACCCTTACCCTTACCCTTACCCTTACCCTTACCCTTACCCTTACCCTTACCCTTACCCTTACCCTTACCCTTACCCTTACCCTTGCTTTTACCCTTAAGCTTACCCTTACCCTTACCCTTACCCTTACCCTTAAGCTTACCCTTACCCTTACCCTTACCCTTACCCTTACCCTTAACCTTACCCTTGCTTTTACCCTTAAGCTTACCCTTACCCTTACCCTTACCCTTACCCTTAAGCTTACCCTTACCCTTACCCTTACCCTTACCCTTACCCTTGCTTTTACCCTTAAGCTTACCATTACCCTTACCCTCACCCTTACCCTTAAGCTTACCCTTACCCTTACCCTTACCCTTACCCTTACCCTTACCCTTACCCTTACCCTTACCCTTACCCTTACCCTTACCCTTGCTTTTACCCTTAAGCTTACCCTTACCCTTACCCTAAGTAAGGGTAAGGGTAAGGGTAAGGGTAAGGGTAAGGGTAAGGGTAAGGGTAAGGGTAAGGGTAAGGGTAAGGGTAAGCTTAAGGGTAAAAGCAAGGGTAAGGGTAAGGGTAAGGGTAAGGGTAAGGGTAAGGGTAAGGGTAAGGGTAAGGGTAAGCTTAAGGGTAAGGGTAAGAGTAAGGGTAAGGGTAAGCCTAAGGGTAAAAGCAAGGGTAAGGGTAAGGGTAAGGGTAAGGGTAAGGGTAAGCTTAAGGGTAAAAGCAAGGGTAAGGGTAAGGCTAAGGGTAAGGGTAAGGGTAAGGGTAAGGGTAAGCTTAAGGGTAAAAGCAAGGGTAAGGGTAAGGGTAAGGGTAAGGGTAAGGGTAAGGGTAAGGGTAAAGGTGAGGGTAAGCCTAAGGGTAAAAGCAAGGGTAAGGGTAAGGGTAAGGGTAAGGGTAAGGGTAAGGGTAAGGGTAGGGGTAAGAGTAAGGGTAAGGGTAAGCTTAAGGGTAAAAGCAAGGGTAAGGGTAAGGGTAAGGGTAAGGGTAAGGGTAAGGGTAAGCTTAAGGGTAAAAGCAAGGGTAAGGGTAAGGGTAAGGGTAAGGGTAAGGGTAAGGGTAAGGGTAAGGGTAAGGGTAAGGGTAAGGGTAAGGGTAAGGGTAAGGGTAAGGGTAAGGGTAAGGGTAAGGGTAAGGGTAAGCTTAAGGGTAAAAGCAAGGGTAAGGGTAAGGGTAAGGGTAAGGGTAAGGGTAAGCTTAAGGGTAAAAGCAAGGGTAAGGGTAAGGGTAAGGGTAAGGGTAAGGGTAAGGGTAATGGTAAGGGTAAAGGTAAGGGTAAGCCTAAGGGTAAAAGCAAGTGTAAGGGTAAGGGTAAGGGTAAGGGTAAGGGTAAGGGTAAGGGTAAGGGTAAGGGTAAGGGTAAGGGTAAGGGTAAGGGTAAGGTTAAGGGTAAGGGTAAGCTTAAGGGTAAAAGCAAGGGTAAGGGTAAGGGTAAGGGTAAGGGTAAGGGTAAGGGTAAGGGTAAGGGTAAGGGTAAGCGTAAGCTTAAGGGTAAGGGTAAGGGTAAGGGTAAGGGTAAGCTTAAGGGTAAAAGCAAGGGTAAGGGTAAGGGTAAGGGTAAGGGTAAGGGTAAGCTTAAGGGTAAAAGCAAGGGTAAGGGTAAGGGTAAGGGTAAGGGTAAGGGTAAGGGTAAGGGTAAGCTTAAGGGTAAGGGTAAGGGTAAGGGTAAGCTTAAGGGTAAAAGCAAGGGTAAGGGTAAGAGTAAGGGTAAGGGTAAGGGTAAGGGTAAGGGTAAGGGTAAGGGTAAGGGTGAGCTTAAGGGTAAAAGCAAGGGTAAGGGTAAGGGTAAGGGTAAGGGTAAGGGTAAGGGTAAGGGTAGGGGTAAGAGTAAGGGTAAGGGTAAGCTTAAGGGTAAAAGCAAGGGTAAGGGTAACGGTAAGGGTAAGGGTAAGGGTAAGGGTAAGCTTAAGGGTAAAAGCAAGGGTAAGGGTAAGGGTAAGGGTAAGGGTAAGGGTAAGGGTAATGGTAAGGGTAAAGGTGAGGGTAAGCCTAAGGGTAAAAGCAAGGGTAAGGGTAAGGGTAAGGGTAAGGGTAAGGGTAAGGGTAAGGGTAAGGGTAAGGGTAAGGGTAAGGGTAAGGGTAAGGGTAAGGGTAAGGGTAAGGGTAAGGGTAAGCGTAAGCTTAAGGGTAAGGGTAAGGGTAAGGGTAAGGGTAAGCTTAAGGGTAAAAGCAAGGGTAAGGGTAAGGGTAAGGGTAAGGGTAAGGGTAAGGGTAAGCTTAAGGGTAAAAGCAAGGGTAAGGGTAAGGGTAAGGGTAAGGGTAAGGGTAAGTGTAAGGGTAAGCTTAAGGGTAAGGGTAAGGGTAAGGGTAAGCTTAAGGGTAAAAGCAAGGGTAAGGGTAAGAGTAAGGGTAAGGGTAAGGGTAAGGGTAAGGGTAAGGGTAAGGGTAAGGGTAAGGGTAAGGGTAAGGGTGAGCTTAAGGGTAAAAGCAAGGGTAAGGGTAAGGGTAAGGGTAAGGGTAAGGGTAAGGGTAAGGGTAAGGGTAAGGGTAAGGGTAAGCTTAAGGGTAAAAGCAAGGGTAAGGGTAAGGGTAAGGGTAAGGGTAAGGGTAAGGGTGAGGGTAAGGGTAAGGGTAAGGGTAAAGGTAAGGGTAAGCCTAAGGGTAAAAGCAAGGGTAAGGGTAAGGGTAAGGGTAAGGGTAAGAGTAAGGGTAAGGGTAAGGGTAAGGGTAAGCTTAAGGGTAAAAGCGAGGGTAAGGGTAAGGGTAAGGGTAAGGGTAAGCCTAAGGGTAAAAGCAAGGGTAAGGGTAAGGGTAAGGGTAAGGGTAAGGGTAAGCTTAAGGGTAAAAGCAAGGGTAAGGGTAAGGGTAAGGGTAAGGGTAAGGGTAAGGGTAAGCTTAAGGGTAAAAGCAAGGGTGAGGGTAAGGGTAAGGGTAAGGGTAAGGGTAAGGGTAAGGGTTAGGGTAAAAGTAAGGGTAAGGGTAAGGGTAAGGGTAAGCTTAAGGGTAAAAGCAAGGGTAAGGGTAAGGGTAAGGGTAAGGGTAAGGGTAAGGGTAAGGGTAAGGGTAAGCCTAAGGGTAAAAGCAAGGGTAAGGGTAAGGGTAAGGGTAAGGGTAAGGGTAAGCTTAAGGGTAAAAGCAAGGGTAAGGGTAAGGGTAAGGGTAAGGGTAAGGGTAAGGGTAAGCTTAAGGGTAAAAGCAAGGGTGAGGGTAAGGGTAAGGGTAAGGGTAAGGGTAAGGGTAAGGGTAAGGGTAAGGGTAAGGGTAAGGGTAAGGGTAAGCTTAAGGGTAAAAGCAAGGGTAAGGGTAAGGGTAAGGGTAAGGGTAAGGGTAAGGGTAAGCTTAAGGGTAAAAGCAAGGGTAAGGGTAAGGGTAAGGGTAAGGGTAAGCCTAAGGGTAAAAGCAAGGGTAAGGGTAAGGGTAAGGGTAAGGGTAAGGGTAAGCTTAAGGGTAAAAGCAAGGGTAAGGGTAAGGGTAAGGGTAAGGGTAAGGGTAAGGGTAAGGTTAAGGGTAAGAGTAAGGGTAAGCTTAAGGGTAAAAGCAAGGGTAAGGGTAAGGGTAAGGGTAAGGGTAAGGGTAAGGGTAAGGGTAAGGGTAAAGGTAAGGGTAAGCCTAAGGGTAAAAGCAAGGGTAAGGGTAAGGGTAAGGGTAAGGGTAAGGGTAAGGGTGAGGGTAAGGGTAAGGGTAAGCTTAAGGGTAAAAGCAAGGGTAAGGGTAAGGGTAAGGGTAAGGGTAAGGGTAAGGGTAAGGGTAAGGGTAAGGGTAAGGGTAAGGGTAAGGGTAAGCTTAAGGGTAAGGGTAAGGGTAAGGTTAAGGGTAAGCTTAAGGGTAAAAGCAAGGGTAAGGGTAAGGGTAAGGGTAAGGGTAAGGGTAAGCTTAAGGGTGAAAGCAAGGGTAAGGGTAAGGGTAAGGGTAAGGGTAAGGGTAAGGGTAAGGGTAAGGGTAAGGGTAAGGGTAAGGGTAAGCTTAAGGGTAAGGGTAAGGGTAAGGGTAAGCTTAAGGGTAAAAGCAAGGGTAAGGGTAAGGGTAAGGGTAAGGGTAAGGGTAAGCTTAAGGGTAAGGGTAAGGGTAAGGGTAAGGGTAAGCTTAAGGGTAAAAGCAAGGGTAAGGTTAAGGGTAAGGGTAAGGGTGAGGGTAAGGGTAAGGGTAAGGGTAAGCTTAAGGGTAAGGGTAAGGGTAAGGGTAAGGGTAAGCTTAAGGGTAAAAGCAAGGGTAAGGGTAAGGGTAAGGGTAAGGGTAAGGGTAAGGGTAAGGGTAAGGGTAAGGGTAAGGGTAAGGGTAAGGGTAAGGGTAAGGGTAAGGGTAAGCTTAAGGGTAAGGGTAAGGGTAAGGGTAAGCTTAAGGGTAAAAGCAAGGGCAAGGGTAAGGGTAAGGGTGAGGGTAAGGGTAAGCTTAAGGGTAAAAGCAAGGGTAAGGGTAAGGGTAAGGGTAAGGGTAAGGGTAAGGGTTAGGGTAAGGGTAAGGGTAAGGGTAAGGGTAAGGGTAAGGGTAAGGGTAAGGGTAAGGGTAAGCTTAAGGGTAAAAGCAAGGGTAAGGGTAAGGGTAAGGGTAAGGGTAAGGGTAAAGGTAAGGGTAAGCCTAAGGGTAAAAGCAAGGGTAAGGGTAAGGGTAAGGGTAAGGGTAAGGGTAAGGGTAAGGGTAAGGGTAAGGGTAAGGGTAAGGGTAAGCTTAAGGGTAAAAGCAAGGGTAAGGGTAAGGGTAAGGGTAAGGGTAAGGGTAAGGGTAAGGGTAAGGGTAAGGGTAAGGGTAAGGGTAAGGGTAAGGGTAAGGGTAAGGGTGAGCTTAAGGGTAAAAGCAAGGGTAAGGGTAAGGGTAAGGGTAAGGGTAAGGGTAAGGGTAAGGGTAAGGGTAAGGGTAAGGGTAAGGGTAAGCTTAAGGGTAAAAGCAAGGGTAAGTGTAAGGGAAAGGGTAAGGGTAAGGGTTAGGGTAAGGGTAAAGGTAAGGGTAAGCCTAAGGGTAAAAGCAAGGGTAAGGGTAAGGGTAAGGGTAAGGGTAAGGGTAAGGGTAAGGGTAAGGGTAAGGGTAAGAGTAAGGGTAAGGGTAAGGGTAAGCTTAAGGGTAAAAGCAAGGGTAAGGGTAAGGGTAAGCCTAAGGGTAAAAGCAAGGGTAAGGGTAAGGTTAAGGGTAAGGGTAAGGGTAAGCTTAAGGGTAAAAGCAAGGGTAAGGGTGAGGGTAAGGGTAAGGGTAAGGGTAAGCTTAAGGGTAAAAGCAAGGGTAAGGGTAAGGGTGAGGGTAAGGGTAAGGGTAAGGGTAAGGGTAAAGGTAAGGGTAAGCCTAAGAGTAAAAGCAAGGGTGAGGGTAAGGGTAAGGGTAAGGGTAAGGGTAAGGGTAAGGGTAAGGGTAAGGGTAAGGGTAAGGGTAAGGGTAAGCTTAAGGGTAAAAGCAAGGGTAATGATAAGGGTAAGGGTAAGGGTAAGGGTAAGGGTAAGGGTAAGGGTAAGCTTAAGGGTAAAAGCAAGGGTAAGGGTAAGGGTAAGGGTAAGGGTAAGGGTAAGGGTAATGGTAAGGGTAAAGGTAAGGGTAAGCCTAAGGGTAAAAGCAAGTGTAAGGGTAAGGGTAAGGGTAAGGGTAAGGGTAAGGGTAAGGGTAAGGGTAAGGGTAAGCTTAAGGGTAAAAGCAAGGGTAAGGGTAATGGTAAGGGTAAGGGTAAGGGTAAGGGTAAGGGTAAGGGTAAGCGTAAGCTTAAGGGTGAGGGTAAGGGTAAGGGTAAGGGTAAGCTTAAGGGTAAAAGCAAGGGTAAGGGTAAGGGTAAGGGTAAGGGTAAGGGTAAGCTTAAGGGTAAAAGCAAGGGTAAGGGTAAGGGTAAGGGTAAGGGTAAGGGTAAGGGTAAGGGTAAGCTTAAGGGTAAGGGTAAGGGTAAGGGTAAGCTTAAGGGTAAAAGCAAGGGTAAGGGTAAGAGTAAGGGTAAGGGTAAGGGTAAGGGTAAGGGTAAGGGTAAGGGTAAGGGTGAGCTTAAGGGTAAAAGCAAGGGTAAGGGTAAGGGTAAGGGTAAGGGTAAGGGTAAGGGTAAGGGTAGGGGTAAGAGTAAGGGTAAGGGTAAGCTTAAGGGTAAAAGCAAGGGTAAGGGTAAGGGTAAGGGTAAGGGTAAGGGTAAGGGTAAGCTTAAGGGTAAAAGCAAGGGTAAGGGTAAGGGTAAGGGTAAGGGTAAGGGTAAGGGTAATGGTAAGGGTAAAGGTGAGGGTAAGCCTAAGGGTAAAAGCAAGGGTAAGGGTAAGGGTAAGGGTAAGGGTAAGGGTAAGGGTAAGGGTAAGGGTAAGGGTAAGGGTAAGGGTAAGGGTAAGGGTAAGGGTAAGGGTAAGGGTAAGCTTAAGGGTAAAAGCAAGGGTAAGGGTAAGGGTAAGGGTAAGGGTAAGGGTAAGGGTAAGGGTAAGGGTAAGGGTAAGCGTAAGCTTAAGGGTAAGGGTAAGGGTAAGGGTAAGGGTAAGCTTAAGGGTAAAAGCAAGGGTAAGGGTAAGGGTAAGGGTAAGGGTAAGGGTAAGGGTAAGCTTAAGGGTAAAAGCAAGGGTAAGGGTAAGGGTAAGGGTAAGGGTAAGGGTAAGTGTAAGGGTAAGCTTAAGGGTAAGGGTAAGGGTAAGGGTAAGCTTAAGGGTAAAAGCAAGGGTAAGGGTAAGAGTAAGGGTAAGGGTAAGGGTAAGGGTAAGGGTAAGGGTAAGGGTAAGGGTAAGGGTAAGGGTAAGGGTGAGCTTAAGGGTAAAAGCAAGGGTAAGGGTAAGGGTAAGGGTAAGGGTAAGGGTAAGGGTAAGGGTAAGGGTAAGGGTAAGCTTAAGGGTAAAAGCAAGGGTAAGGGTAAGGGTAAGGGTAAGGGTAAGGGTAAGGGTAAGGGTAAGGGTAAGGGTAAGGGTAAGGGTAAGGGTAAAGGTAAGGGTAAGCCTAAGGGTAAAAGCAAGGGTAAGGGTAAGGGTAAGGGTAAGGGTAAGAGTAAGGGTAAGGGTAAGGGTAAGGGTAAGCTTAAGGGTAAAAGCGAGGGTAAGGGTAAGGGTAAGGGTAAGGGTAAGCCTAAGGGTAAAAGCAAGGGTAAGGGTAAGGGTAAGGGTAAGGGTAAGCTTAAGGGTAAAAGCAAGGGTAAGGGTAAGGGTAAGGGTAAGGGTAAGGGTAAGCTTAAGGGTAAAAGCAAGGGTGAGGGTAAGGGTAAGGGTAAGGGTAAGGGTAAGGGTTAGGGTAAAAGTAAGGGTAAGGGTAAGGGTAAGGGTAAGCTTAAGGGTAAAAGCAAGGGTAAGGGTAAGGGTAAGGGTAAGGGTAAGGGTAAGGGTAAGGGTAAGGGTAAGGGTAAGGGTAAGCCTAAGGGTAAAGGCAAGGGTAAGGGTAAGGGTAAGGGTAAGGGTAAGGGTAAGCTTAAGGGTAAAAGCAAGGGTAAGGGTAAGGGTAAGGGTAAGGGTAAGGGTAAGGGTAAGGGTAAGGGTAAGCTTAAGGGTAAAAGCAAGGGTGAGGGTAAGGGTAAGGGTAAGGGTAAGGGTAAGGGTAAGGGTAAGGGTAAGGGTAAGGGTAAGGGTAAGCTTAAGGGTAAAAGCAAGGGTAAGTGTAAGGGTAAGGGTAAGGGTAAGGGTAAGGGTAAGGGTAAGGGTAAGGGTAAGGGTAAGCTTAAGGGTAAAAGCAAGGGTAAGGGTAAGGGTAAGGGTAAGGGTAAGCCTAAGGGTAAAAGCAAGGGTAAGGGTAAGGGTAAGGGTAAGGGTAAGGGTAAGCTTAAGGGTAAAAGCAAGGGTAAGGGTAAGGGTAAGGGTAAGTGTAAGGGTAAGGGTAAGGGTAAGAGTAAGGGTAAGCTTAAGGGTAAAAGCAAGGGTAAGGGTAAGGGTAAGGGTAAGGGTAAGGGTAAGGGTAAGGGTAAGGGTAAAGGTAAGGGTAAGCCTAAGGGTAAAAGCAAGGGTAAGGGTAAGGGTAAGGGTAAGGGTAAGGGTAAGGGTAAGGGTGAGGGTAAGGGTAAGGGTAAGCTTAAGGGTAAAAGCAAGGGTAAGGGTAAGGGTAAGGGTAAGGGTAAGGGTAAGGGTAAGGGTAAGGGTAAGGGTAAGGGTAAGCTTAAGGGTAAGGGTAAGGGTAAGGTTAAGGGTAAGCTTAAGGGTAAAAGCAAGGGTAAGGGTAAGGGTAAGGGTAAGGGTAAGGGTAAGCTTAAGGGTAAAAGCAATGGTAAGGGTAAGGGTAAGGGTAAGGGTAAGGGTAAGGGTAAGGGTAAGGGTAAGCTTAAGGGTAAGGGTAAGGGTAAGGGTAAGGGTAAGCTTAAGGGTAAAAGCAAGGGTAAGGGTAAGGGTAAGGGTAAGGGTAAGGGTAAGGGTAAGCTTAAGGGTAAGGGTAAGGGTAAGGGTAAGCGTAAGGGTAAGGGTAAGGGTAAGGGTAAGCTTAAGGGTAAAAGCAAGGGTAAGGGTAAGGGTAAGGGTAAGGGTAAGGGTAAGGGTAAGGGTAAGGGTAAGGGTAAGGGTAAAGGTAAGGGTAAGCCTAAGGGTAAAAGCAAGGGTAAGGGTAAGGGTAAGGGTAAGGGTAAGAGTAAGGGTAAGGGTAAGGGTAAGGGTAAGCTTAAGGGTAAAAGCGAGGGTAAGGGTAAGGGTAAGGGTAAGGGTAAGCCTAAGGGTAAAAGCAAGGGTAAGGGTAAGGGTAAGGGTAAGGGTAAGGGTAAGCTTAAGGGTAAAAGCAAGGGTAAGGGTAAGGGTAAGGGAAAGGGTAAGGGTAAGCTTAAGGGTAAAAGCAAGGGTGAGGGTAAGGGTAAGGGTAAGGGTAAGGGTAAGGGTTAGGGTAAAAGTAAGGGTAAGGGTAAGGGTAAGGGTAAGCTTAAGGGTAAAAGCAAGGGTAAGGGTAAGGGTAAGGGTAAGGGTAAGGGTAAGGGTAAGGGTAAGGGTAAGGGTAAGCTTAAGGGTAAGGGTAAGGGTAAGGGTAAGGGTAAGCTTAAGGGTAAAAGCAAGGGTAAGGGTAAGGGTAAGGGTAAGGGTAAGGGTAAGCTTAAGGGTAAGGGTAAGGGTAAGGGTAAGGGTAAGCTTAAGGGTAAAAGCAAGGGTAAGGTTAAGGGTAAGGGTAAGGGTAAGGGTAAGGGTAAGGGTAAGGGTAAGGGTAAGCTTAAGGGTAAGAGTAAGGGTAAGGGTAAGGGTAAGGGTAAGCTTAAGGTTAAAAGCAAGGGTAAGGGTAAGGGTAAGGGTAAGGGTAAGGGTAAGGGTAAGGGTAAGGGTAAGGGTAAGGGTAAGGGTAAGGGTAAGGGTAAGGGTAAGGGTAAGGGTAAGGGTAAGGGTAAGCTTAAGGGTAAGGGTAAGGGTAAGGGTAAGCTTAAGGGTAAAAGCAAGGGTAAGGGTAAGGGTAAGGGTAAGGGTAAGGGTAAGCTTAAGGGTAAAAGCAAGGGTAAGGGTAAGGGTAAGGGTAAGGGTAAGGGTAAGGGTAAGGGTAAGGGTAAGGGTAAGGGTAAGGGTAAGGGTAAGGGTAAGGGTAAGCTTAAGGGTAAGGGTAAGGGTAAGCTTAAGGGTAAAAGCAAGGGTAAGGGTAAGGGTAAGGGTAAGGGTAAGGGTAAGGGTAAGGGTAAGGGTAAAGGTAAGGGTAAGCCTAAGGGTAAAAGCAAGGGTAAGGGTAAGGGTAAGGGTAAGGGTAAGGGTAAGGGTAAGGGTAAGGGTAAGGGTAAGCGTAAGGGTAAGGGTAAGCTTAAGGGTAAAAGCAAGGGTAAGGGTAAGGGTAAGGGTAAGGGTAAGGGTAAGGGTGAGCTTAAGGGTAAAAGCAAGGGTAAGGGTAAGGGTAAGGGTAAGGGTAAGGGTAAGGGTAAGGGTAAGGGTAAAGGTAAGGGTAAGGGTAAGGGTAAGGGTAAGCTTAAGGGTAAAAGCAAGGGTAAGTGTAAGGGTAAGGGTAAGGGTAAGGGTTAGGGTAAGGGTAAAGGTAAGGGTAAGCCTAAGGGTAAAAGCAAGGGTAAGGGTAAGGGTAAGGGTAAGGGTAAGGGTAAGGGTAAGGGTAAGGGTAAGGGTAAGAGTAAGGGTAAGGGTAAGGGTAAGCTTAAGGGTAAAAGCAAGGGTAAGGGTAAGGGTAAGGGTAAGGGTAAGCCTAAGGGTAAAAGCAAGGGTAAGGGTAAGGTTAAGGGTAAGGGTAAGGGTAAGCTTAAGGGTAAAAGCAAGGGTAAGGGTGAGGGTAAGGGTAAGGGTAAGGGTAAGCTTAAGGGTAAAAGCAAGGGTAAGGGTAAGGGTGAGGGTAAGGGTAAGGGTAAGGGTAAGGGTAAAGGTAAGGGTAAGCCTAAGAGTAAAAGCAAGGGTGAGGGTAAAGGTAAGGGTAAGGGTAAGGGTAAGGGTAAGGGTAAGGGTAAGTTTAAGGGGAAGGGTAAGGGTAAGGGTAAGGGTAAGCTTAAGGGTAAAAGCAAGGGTAGGGATAAGGGTAAGGGTAAGGGTAAGGGTAAGGGTAAGGGTAAGGGTAAGCTTAAGGGTAAAAGCAAGGGTAAGGGTAAGGGTAAGGGTAAGGCTAAGGGTAAGGGTAAGGGTAAGGGTAAGGGTATGGGTAAGCTTAAGGGTAAAAGCAAGGGTAAGGGTTAGGGTAAGGGTAAGAGTAAGGGTAAGGGTAAGGGTAAGCTTAAGGGTAAAAGCAAGGGTAAGGGTAAGGGTAAGGGTAAGGGTAAGGGTAAGGGTAAGGGTAAGGGTAAAGGTAAGGGTAAGCCTAAGGGTAAAAGCAAGGGTAAGGGCAAGGGTAAGGGTAAGGGTAAGGGTAAGGGTAAGGGTAAGGGTAAGGGTAAGGGTAAGGGTAAGTGTAAGGGTAAGGGTAAGCTTAAGGGTATAAGCAAGTGTAAGGGTAAGGGTAAGGGTGAGGGTAAGGGTAAGGGTAAGGGTAAGGGTAAGCTTAAGGGTAAAAGCAAGGGTAAGGGTAAGGGTAAGGGTAAGGGTAAGGGTAAGGGTAAGGGTAAGCTTAAGGGTAAAAGCAAGGGTAAGGGTAAGGGTAAGGGTAAGGGTAAGGGTAAGGGTAAGGGTAAGGGTAAGGGTAAGGGTAAGGGTAAGAGTAAGGGTAAGGGTAAGGGTAAGGGTAAGGGTAAAGGTAAGGTTAAGCCTAAGGGTAAAAGCAAGGGTAAGGGTAAGGGTAAGGGTAAGGGTAAGGGTAAGGGTAAGTGTAAGGGTAAGGGTAAGGGTAAGGGTAAGGGTAAGGGTAAGGGTAAGGGTAAGGGTAAGGGTAAGGGTAAGCTTAAGGGTAAAAGCAAGGGTAAGGGTAAGGGTAAGGGTAAGGGTAAGCCTAAGGGTAAAAGCAAGGGTAAGGGTAAGGGTAAGGGTAAGGGTAAGGGTAAGCTTAAGGGTAAAAGCAAGGGTAAGGGTAAGGGTAAGGGTAAGGGTAAGGGTAAGGGTAAGGGTAAGCTTAAGGGTAAAAGCAAGGGTAAGGGTAAAGGTAAGGGTAAGGGTAAGGGTAAGGGTAAGGGTAAGGGTAAGGGTAAAGGTAAGGGTAAGCCTAAGGGTCAAAGCAAGGGTAAGGGTAAGGGTAAGGGTAAGGGTAAGGGTAAGAGTAAGGGTAAGGGTAAGGGTAAGCTTAAGGGTAAAAGCAAGGGTAAGGGTAAGGGTAAGGGTAAGGGTAAGGGTAAGGGTAAGGGTAAGGGTAAGGGTAAGGGTAATGGTAAGGGTAAAGGTAAGGGTAAGCCTAAGGGTAAAAGCAAGGGTAAGGGTAAGGGTAAGGGTAAGGGTAAGGGTAAGGGTAAGGGTAAGGTTAAGGGTAAGGGTTAGGGTAAGGGTAAGGGTAAGGGTAAGCTTAAGGGTAAAAGCAAGGGTAAGGGTAAGGGTAAGGGTAAGGGTAAGGGTAAGGGTAAGGGTAAGCTTAAGGGTAAGGGTAAGGGTAAGGGTAAGCGTAAGGGTAAAAGCAAGGGTAAGGGTAAGGGTAAGGGTAAGGGTAAGGGTAAGGGTAAGGGTAAGCTTAAGGGTAAAAGCAAGGGTAAGGGTAAGGGTAAGGGTAAGGGTAAGGGTAAGGGTAAGGGTAAGGGTAAGCTTAAGGGTAAGGGTAAGGGTAAGAGTAAGGGTAAGCTTAAGGGTAAAAGCAAGGGTAAGGGTCAGGGTAAGGGTAAGTGTAAGGGTAAGGGTAAGGGTGAGCTTAAGGGTAAAAGCAAGGGTAAGGGTAAGGTTAAGGGTAAGGGTAAGGGTAAGGGTAAGGGTAAGGGTAAGGGTTAGCTTAAGGGTAAAAGCAAGGGTAAGGGTAAGGGTAAGGGTAAGGGTAAGGGTAAGGGTAAGGGTAAGGGTAAGGGTAAGGGTAAGGGTAAGTGTAAAGGTAAGGGTAAGCCTAAGGGTAAAAGCAAGGGTAAGGGTAAGGGTAAGGGTAAGGGTAAGAGTAAGGGTAAGGGTAAGGGTAAGCTTAAGGGTAAAAGCAGGGGTAAGGGTAAGGGTAAGGGTAAGGGTAAGCCTAAGGGTAAAAGCAAGGGTAAGGGTAAGGGTAAGGGTAAGGGTAAGCTTAAGGGTAAAAGCAAGGGTAAGGGTAAGGGTAAGGGTAAGGGTAAGGGTAAGGGTAAGGGTAAGGGTAAGGGTAAGCTTAAGGGTAAAAGCAAGGGTGAGGGTAAGGGTAAGGGTAAGGGTAAGGGTAAGGGTAAGGGTAAGGGTAAGGGTAAGGGTAAGGGTAAGGGTAAGTTTAAGGGTAAAAGCAAGGGTAAGGGTAAGGGTAAGGGTAAGGGTAAGGGTAAGGGTAAGGGTAAGGGTAAGGGTAAGGGTAAGGGTAAGGGTAAGGGTAAGCTTAAGGGTAAAAGCAAGGGTAAGGGTAAGGGTAAGGGTAAGGGTAAGGGTAAGGGTAAAGGTAAGGGTAAGCCTAAGGGTAAAAGCAAGGGTAAGGGTAAGGGTAAGGGTAAGGGTAAGGGTAAGGGTAAGGGTTAGCGTAAGGGTAAGGGTAAGGGTAAGGGTAAGGGTAAGGGTAAGGGTATGGGTAAGGGTAAGGGTAAGGGTAGGGGTAAGGGTAAGGGTAAGCTTAAGGGTAAAAGCGAGGGTAAGGGTAAGGGAAAGGGTAAGCCTAAGGGTAAAAGCAAGGGTAAGGGTAAGGGTAAGGGTAAGGGTAAGGGTAAGCTTAAGGGTAAAAGCAAGAGTAAGGGTAAGGGTAAGGGTAAGGGTAAGGGTAAGGGTAAGGGTAAGGGTAAGCTTAAGGGTAAAAGCAAGGGTAAGGGTTAAGGTAAGGGTAAGGGTAAGGGTAAGGGTAAGGGTAAGGGTGAAGGTAAGGGTAAGCCTAAGGGTAAAAGCAAGGGTAAGGGTAAGGGTAAGGGTAAGGGTAAGGGTAAGGTTAAGGGTAAGGGTAAGGGTAAGCTCAAGGGTAAAAGCAAGGGTAAGGGTAAGGGTAAGGGTAAGGGTAAGGGTAAGGGTAAGGGTAAGGGTAAGGGTAAGGGTAAGGGTAAGGGTAAGGGTAAGTGTAAGGGTAAGGGTAAGGGTAAGCTTAAGGGTAAGGGTAAGGGTAAGGGTAAGGGTAAGCTTAAGGGTAAAAGCAAGGGTAAGGGTGAGGGTAAGGGTAAGGGTAAGCTTAAGGGTAAAAGCAAGGGTAAGGGTAAGGGTAAGGGTAAGGGTAAGGGTAAGGGTAAGGGTAAGGGTAAGGGTAAGGGTAAGGGTAAGCTTAAGGGTAAGGGTAAGGGTAAGGGTAAGGGTAAGCTTAAGGGTAAAAGCAAGGGTAAGGGTAAGGGTAAGGGTAAGGGTAAGGGTAAGGGTAAGGGTAAGGGTAAGGGTAAGGGTAAGGGTAAGCTTAAGGGTAAGGGTAAGGGTAAGGGTAAGGGTAAGCTTAAGGGTAAAAGCAAGGGTAAGGGTAAGGGTGAGGGTAAGGGTAAGGGTAAGGGTAAGGGTAAGCTTAAGGGTAAGGGTAAGGGTAAGGGTAAGGGTAAGGGTTAGCTTAAGGGTAAAAGCAAGGGTAAGGGTAAGGGTAAGGGTAAGGGTAAGGGTAAGGATAAGGGTAAGGGTAAGGGTAAGGGTAAGGGTAAGGGTAAGGGTAAGGGTAAGGGTAAGGGTAAGGGTAAGGGTAAGGGAAAGCTTAAGGGAAAGGGTAAGGGTAAGGGTAAGGGTAAGCTTAAGGGTAAAAGCAAGGGTAAGGGTAAGGGTAAGGGTAAGGGTAAGCTTAAGGGTGAAAGCAAGGGTAAGGTTAAGGGTAAGGGTAAGGGTAAGGGTAAGGGTAAGGGTAAGGGTAAGGGTAAGCTTAAGGGTAAGGGTAAGGGTAAGGGTAAGGGTAAGCTTAAGGGTAAAAGCAAGGGTAAGGGTAAGGGTAAGGGTAAGGGTAAGGGTAAGGGTAAAGGTAAGGGTAAGCCTAAGGGTAAAAGCAAGGATAAGGGTAAGGGTAAGGGTAAGGGTAAGGGTAAGGGTAAGGGTAAGGGTAAGGGTAAGGGTAAGGGTAAGGGTAAGGGTAAGCTTAAGGGTAAAAGCAAGGGTAAGGGTAAGGGTAAGGGTAAGGGTAAGGGTAAGGGTAAGGGTAAGGGTAAGGGTAAGGGTAAGGGTAAGGGTAAGGGTAAGGGTAAGCTTAAGGGTAAAAGCAAGGGTAAGGGTAAGGGTAAGGGTAAGGGTAAGGGTAAGGGTAAGGGTAAGCTTAAGGGTAAAAGCAAGGGTAAGGGTAAGGGTAAGGGTAAGGGTAAGGGTAAGGGTTAGGGTAAGGGTAAAGGTAAGGGTAAGCCTAAGGGTAAAAGCAAGGGTAAGGGTAAGGGTAAGGGTAAGGGTAAGGGTAAGGGTAAGGGTAAGGGTAAGGGTAAGGGTAAGGGTAAGGGTAAGGGTAAGAGTAAGGGTAAGGGTAAGGGTAAGCTTAAGGGTAAAAGCAAGGGTAAGGGTAAGGGTAAGGGTAAGCCTAAGGGTAAAAGCAAGTGTAAGGGTAAGGGTAAGGGTAAGGGTAAGGGTAAGCTTAAGGGTAAAAGCAAGGGTAAGGGTAAGGGTAAGGGTAAGGGTAAGGGTAAGCTTAAGGGTAAAAGCAAGGGTAAGGGTAAGGGTAAGGGTAAGGGTAAGGGTAAGGGTAAGGGTAAGGGTAAGGGTAAGGGTAAGGGTAAGGGTAAAGGTAAGGGTAAGCCTAAGGGTAAAAGCAAGGGTAAGGGTAAGGGTAAGGGTAAGTTTAAGGGTAAGGGTAAGGGTAAGCTTAAGGGTAAAAGCAAGGGTAAGGGTAAGGGTAAGGGTAAGGGTAAGGGTTAGGGTAAGGGTAAGGGTAAGGGTAAGGGTAAGGGTAAGCTTAAGGGTAAAAGCAAGGGTAAGGGTAAGGGTAAGGGTAAGGGTAAGGGTAAGGGTAAGGGTAAGGGTAAGGGTAAAGGTAAGGGTAAGGGTAAGGGTAAGGGTAAGGGTAAGGGTAAGGGTAAGCTTAAGGGTAAAAGCAAGGGTAAGGGTTAGGGTAAGGGTAAGGGTAAGGGTAAGGGTAAGGGTAAGCTTAAGGGTAAAAGCAAGGGTAAGGGTAAGGGTAAGGGTAAGGGTAAGGGTAAGGGTAAGGGTAAGGGTAAGGGTAAGGGTAAGCTTAAGGGTAAAAGCAAGGGTAAGGGTAAGGGTAAGGGTAAGGGTAAGGGTAAGGGTAAGGGTAAGCGTAAGGGTAAGGGTAAGGGTAAGGGTAAGGGTAAGGGTAAGCTTAAGGGTAAAAGCAAGGGTAAGGGTAAGGGTAAGGGTAAGGGTAAGGGTAAGGGTTAGGGTAAGGGTAAAGGTAAGGGTAAGCCTAAGGGTAAAAGCAAGGGTAAGGGTAAGGGTAAGGGTAAGGGTAAGGGTAAGGGTAAGGGTAAGGGTAAGGGTAAGGGTAAGGGTAAGGGTAAGGGTAAGGGTAAGGGTAAGGGTAAGAGTAAGGGTAAGGGTAAGGGTAAGCTTAAGGGTAAAAGCAAGGGTAAGGGTAAGGGTAAGGGTAAGGGTAAGCCTAAGGGTAAAAGCAAGGGTAAGGGTAAGGGTAAGGGTAAGGGTAAGGGTAAGCTTAAGGGTAAAAGCAAGGGTAAGGGTAAGGGTAAGGGTAAGGGTAAGGGTAAGCTTAAGGGTAAAAGCAAGGGTAAGGGTAAGGGTAAGGGTAAGGGTAAGGGTAAGGGTAAGGGTAAGGGTAAGGGTAAAGGTAAGGGTAAGACTAAGGGTAAAAGCAAGGGTAAGGGTAAGGGTAAGGGTAAGGGTAAGGGTAAGCTTAAGGGTAAAAGCAAGGGTAAGGGTAAGGGTAAGGGTAAGGGTAAGGGTAAGGGTAAGGGTAAGGGTAAGGGTAAGGGTAAGCTTAAGGGTAAAAGCAAGGGTAAGGGTAAGGGTAAGGGTAAGGGCAAGGGTAAGGGTAAGGGTCAGGGTAAGGGTAATGGTAAGGGTAAGGGTAAGGGTAAGGGTAAGGGTAAGGGTAAGCTAAAGGGTAAAAGCAAGGGTAAGGGTTAGGGTAAGGGTAAGGGTAAGGGTAAGGGTAAGGGTAAGCTTAAGGGTAAAAGCAAGGGTAAGGGTAAGGGTAAGGGTAAGGGTAAGGGTAAGGGTAAGGGTAAGGGTAAGGGTAAGGGTAAGGGTAAGGGTAAGGGTAAGGGTAAAGGTAAGGGTAAGCCTAAGGGTAAAAGCAAGGGTAAGGGTAAGGGTAAGGGTAAGGGTAAGGGTAAGGGTAAGGGTAAGGGTAAGGGTAAGGGTAAGGGTAAGGGTAAGGGTAAGGGTAAGCTTAAGGGTATAAGCAAGGGTAAGGGTAAGGGTAAGGGTGAGGGTAAGGGTAAGGGTAAGGGTAAGGGTAAGGGTAAGGGTAAGCTTGAGGGTAAAAGCAAGGGTAAGGGTAAGGGTAAGGGTAAGGGTAAGGGTAAGGGTAAGCTTAAGGGTAAAAGCAAGGGTAAGGGTAAGGGTAAGGGTAAGGGTAAGGGTAAGGGTAAGGGTAAGGGTAAGGGTAAGGGTAAGGGTAAGGGTAAGGGTAAAGGTAAGGGTAAGCCTAAGGGTAAAAGCAAGGGTAAGGGTAAGGGTAAGGGTAAGGGTAAGGGTAAGGGTAAGGGTAAGGGTAACGGTAAGGGTAACGGTAAGGGTAAGTGTAAGGGTAAGCTTAAGGGTAAAAGCAAGGGTAAGGGTAAGGGTAAGGGAAAGGGTAAGCCTAAGGGTAAAAGCAAGGGTAAGGGTAAGGGTAAGGGTAAGGGTAAGGGTAAGCTTAAGGGTAAAAGCAAGGGTAAGGGTAAGGGTAAGGGTAAGGGTAAGGGTAAGGGTAAGCTTAAGGGTAAAAGCAAGGGTAAGGGTAAGGGTAAGGGTAAGGGTAAGGGTAAGGGTAAGGGTAAGGGTAAGGGTAAGGGTAAGGGTAAGGGTAAGGGTAAAGGTAAGGGTAAGCCTAAGGGTAAAAGCAAGGGTAAGGGTAAGGGTAAGGGTAAGGGTAAGGGTAAGGGTAAGGGTAAGGGTAAGGGTAAGGGTAAAGGTAAGGGTAAGGGTAAGGGTAAAGGTAAGGGTAAGGGTAAGGGTAAGGGTAAGGGTAAGGGTAAGGGTAAGGGTAAGGGTAAGGGTAAGGGTAAGGGTAAGGGTAAAGGTTAGGGTAAGCCTAAGGGTAAAAGCAAGGGTAAGGGTAAAGGTAAGGGTAAGGGTAAGGGTAAGGGTAAGGGTAAGGGTAAGGGTAAGGGTAAGGGTAAGGGTAAGGGTAAGGGTAAGCTTAAGGGTAAAAGCAAGGGTAAGGGTAAGGGTAAGGGTAGGGGTAAGGGTAAGCCTAAGGGTAAAACAAGGGTAAGGGTAAGGGTAAGGGTAAGCTTAAGGGTAAAAGCAAGGGTAAGGGTAAGGGTAAGGGTGAGGGTAAGGGTAAGCTTAAGGGTTAAAGCAAGGGTAAGGGTAAGGGTAAGGGTAAGGGTAAGGGTAAAGGTAAGGGTAAGCCTAAGGGTGAAAGCAAGGGTAAGGGTGAGGGTAAGGGTAAGGGTAAGGGTAAGGGTAAGGGTAAGGGTAAGGGTAAGGGTAAGGGTAAGGGTAAGGGTAAGGGTAAGGGTAAGGGTAAGGGTAAGCTTAAGGGTAAAAGCAAGGGTAAGGGTAAGGGTAAGGGTAAGGGTAAGGGTAAGGGTAAGGGTAAGGGTAAGGGTAAGGGTAAGCTTAAGGGTAAAAGCAAGGGTAAGGGTAAGGGTAAGGGTGAGGGTAAGGGTAAGGGTAAGGGTAAGGGTAAGCTTAAGGGTAAAAGCAAGGGTAAGGGTAAGGGTAAGGGTAAGGGTAAGGGTAAGCTTAAGGGTAAAAGCAAGGGTAAGGGTAAGGGTAAGGGTAAGGGTAAGGGTAAGGGTAAGGGTAAGGGTAAGGGTAAGGGTAAGGGTAAAGGTAAGGGTAAGCCTAAGGGTAAAAGCAAGGGTAAGGGTAAGGGTTAGGGTAAGGGTAAGGGTAAGGGTAAGGGTAAGGGTAAGGGTAAGGGTAAGGGTAAGGGTAAGTGTAAGGGTAAGGGTAAGGGTAAGCTTAAGGGTAAAAGCAAGGGTAAGGGTAAGGGTAAGGGTAAGGGTAAGGGTAAGGGTAAGGGTAAGGGTAAGGGTAAGGGTAAGGGTAAGGGTAAGGGTAAGGGTAAGGGTAAGCTTAAGGGTAAGGGTAAGGGTAAGGGTAAAGGTAAGGGTAAGCCTAAGGGTAAAAGTAAGGGTAAGGGTAAGGGTTAGGGTAAGGGTAAGGGTAAGGGTAAGGGTAAGGGTAAGGGTAAGTGTAAGGGTAAGGGTAAGGGTAAGCTTAAGGGTAAAAGCAAGGGTAAGGGTAAGGGTAAGGGTAAGGGTAAGGGTAAGGGTAAGGGTAAGGGTAAGGGTAAGGGTAAGGGTAAGGGTAAGGGTAAGCTTAAGGGTAAGGGTAAGGGTAAGGGTAAGGGTAAGCCCAAGGGTAAAAGCAAGGGTAAGGGTAAGGGTAAGGGTAAGGGTAAGGGTAAGCTTAAGAGTAAAAGCAAGGGTAAGGGTAAGGGTAAGGGTAAGGGTAAGGGTAAGCTTAAGGGTAAAAGCAAGGGTAAGGGTAAGGGTAAGGGTAAGGGTAAGGGTAAAGGTAAGGGTAAGCCTAAGGGTAAAAGCAAGGGTAAGGGTAAGGGTAAGGGTAAGGGTAAGGGTAAGGGTAAGGGTAAGGGTAAGGGTAAGGGTAAGGGTAAGGGTAAGGGTAAGGGTAAGGGAAAGGGTAAGCTTAAGGGTAAAAGCAAGGGTAAGGGTAAGGGTAAGGGTAAGGGTAAGGGTAAGGGTAAGGGTAAGGGTAAGGGTAAGGGTAAGGGTAAGGGTAAGGGTAAGGGTAAGGGTAAGGGTAAGGGTAAGGGTAAGGGTAAGGGTAAGGGTAAGGGTAAGGGTAAGGGTAAGCTTAAGGGTAAAAGCAAGGGTGAGGGTAAGGGTAAGGGTAAGGGTAAGGGTAAGTTTAAGGGTAAAAGCAAGGGTAAGGGTTAGGGTAAGGGTAAGGGTAAGGGTAAAGGTAAGGGTAAGCCTAAGGGTAAAAGCAAGGGTAAGGGTAAGGGTAAGGGTAAGGGTAAGCTTAAGGGTAAAAGCAAGGGTAAGGGTAAGGGTAAGGGTATGGGTAAGGGTAAGGGTAAGGGTAAGGGTAAGGGTAAGCTTAAGGGTAAGGATAAGGGTAAGGGTAAAAGCAAGGGTAAGGGTAAGGGTAAGGGTTAGGGTACGCTTAAGGGTAAAAGCAAGGGTAAGGGTAAGGGTAAGGGTAAGGGTGAGGGTAAGGGTAAGGGTAAGGGTAAGCTTAAGGGTAAGGGTAAGGGTAAGGGTAAGGGTAAGGGTAAGCTTAAGGGTAAAAGCAAGGGTAAGGGTAAGGGTAAGGGTGAGGGTAAGGGTAAGGGTAAGGGTAAGGGTAAGGGTAAGGGTAAGGGTAAGGGTAAGGGTAAGGGTAAGGGTAAGGGTAAGGGTAAGGGTAAGCTTAAGGGTAAGGGTAAGGGTAAGGGTAAGGGTAAGCCCAAGGGTAAAAGCAAGGGTAAGGGTAAGGGTAAGGGTAAGGGTAAGGGTAAGCTTAAGGGTAAAAGCAAGGGTAAGGGTAAGGGTAAGGGTAAGGGTAAGGGTAAGGGTAAGGGTAAGCTTAAGGGTAAAAGCAAGGGTAAGGGTAAGGGTAAGGGTAAGGGTAAGGGTAAAGGTAAGGGTAAGCCTAAGGGTAAAAGCAAGGGTAAGGGTAAGGGTAAGGGTAAGGGTAAGGGTAAGGGTAAGGGTAAGGGTAAGGGTAAGGGTAAGGGTAAGGGTAGGGGTAAGGGTAAGGGTAAGCTTAAGGGTAAAAGCAAGGGTAAGGGTAAGGGTAAGGGTAAGGGTAAGGGTAAGGGTAAGGGTAAGGGTAAGGGTAAGGGTAAGGGTAAGTGTAAGGGTAAGGGTAAGGGTAAGGGTAAGGGTAAGGGTAAGGGTAAGGGTAAGGGTAAGGGTAAGCTTAAGGGTAAAAGCAAGGGTGAGGGTAAGGGTAAGGGTAAGGGTAAGGGTAAGCTTAAGGGTAAAAGCAAGGGTAAGGGTAAGGGTAAGGGTAAGGGTAAGGGTAAGGGTGAAGGTAAGGGTAAGCCTAAGGGTAAAAGCAAGGGTAAGGGTAAGGGTAAGGGTAAGGGTAAGCTTAAGGGTAAAAGCAAGGGTAAGGGTAAGGGTAAGGGTATGGGTAAGGGTAAGGGTAAGGGTAAGGGTAAGCTTAAGGGTAAGGATAAGGGTAAGGGTAAAAGCAAGGGTAAGGGTAAGGGTAAGGGTAAGGGTAAGGGTAAGGGTAAGCTTAAGGGTAAAAGCAAGGGTAAGGGTAAGGGTAAGGGTAAGGGTGAGGGTAAGGGTAAGGGTAAGGGTAAGCTTAAGGGTAAGGGTAAGGGTAAGGGTAAGGGTAAGGGTAAGCTTAAGGGTAAAAGCAAGGGTAAGGGTAAGGGTAAGGGTGAGGGTAAGGGTAAGGGTAAGGGTAAGGGTAAGGGTAAGGGTAAGGGTAAGCTTAAGGGTAAAAGCAAGGGTAAGGGTAAGGGTAAGGGTAAGGGTAAGGGTAAGGGTAAGGGTAAGGGTAAGGGTAAGGGTAAGGGTAAGGGTAAGGGTAAGCTTAAGGGTAAAAGCGAGGGTAAGGGTAAGGGTAAGGGTAAGGGTAAGGGTAAGGGTAAGGGTAAAGGTAAGGGTAAGCCTAAGGGTAAAAGCAAGGGTAAGGGTAAGGGTAAGGGTAAGGGTAAGGGTAAGAGTAAGGGTAAGGGTAAGGGTAAGGGTAAGCTTAAGGGTAAAAGCAAGGGTAAGGGTAAGGGTAAGGGTAAGGGTAAGCCTAAGGGTAAAAGCAAGGGTAAGGGTAAGGGTAAGGGTAAGGGTAAGGGTAAGCTTAAGGGTAAAAGCAAGGGTAAGGGTAAGGGTAAGGGTAAGAGTAAGGGTAAGGGTAAGGGTAAGCTTAAGGGTAAAAGCAAGGGTGAGGGTAAGGGTAAGGGTAAGGGTAAGGGTAAGGGTAAGGGTAAGCTTAAGGGTAAAAGCAAGGGTAAGGGTAAGGGTAAGGGTAAGGGTAAGGGTAAGGGTAAGGGTAAGAGTAAGGGTAAGGGTAAAGGTAAGGGTAAGGGTAAGGGTAAGGGTAAGGGTAAGGGTAAGGGTAAGGGTAAGGGTAAGGGTAAGGGTAAGGGTAAGGGTAAGGGTAAGCTTAAGGGTAAAAGCAAGGGTAAGGGTAAGGGTAAGGGTAAGGGTAAGCCTAAGGGTAAAAGCAAGGGTAAGGGTAAGGGTAAGGGTAAGGGTAAGGGTAAGCTTAAAGGTAAAAGCAAGGGTAAGGGTAAGGGTAAGGGAAAGGGTAAGGGTAAGGGTAAGCTTAAGGGTAAAAGCAAGGGTAAGGGTAAGTGTAAGGGTAAGGGTAAGGGTAAGGGTAAGGGTAAGGGTAAGGGTAAGGGTAAAGGTAAGGGTAAGCCTAAGGGTAAAAGCAAGGGTAAGGGTAAGGGTAAGGGTAAGGGTAAGGGTAAGGGTAAGGGTAAGGGTAAGGGTAAGGGTAAGGGTAAGGGTAAGGGTAAGCTTAAGGGTAAAAGCAAGGGTGAGGGTAAGGGTAAGGGTAAGGGTAAGGGTAAGGGTAAGGGTAAGGGTAAGGGTAAGGGTAAGGGTAAGCTTAAGGGTAAGGGTAAGGGTAAGGGTAAGGGTAAGCCCAAGGGTAAAAGCAAGGGTAAGGGTAAGGGTAAGGGTAAGGGTAAGGGTAAGCTTAAGGGTAAAAGCAAGGGTAAGGGTAAGGGTAAGGGTAAGGGTAAGGGTAAGGGTAAGGGTAAGCTTAAGGGTAAAAGCAAGGGTAAGGGTAAGGGTAAGGGTAAGGGTAAGGGTAAAGGTAAGGGTAAGCCTAAGGGTAAAAGCAAGGGTAAGGGTAAGGGTAAGGGTAAGGGTAAGGGTGAGGGTAAGGGTAAGGGTAAGGGTAAGGGTAAGGGTAAGGGTAAGGGTAAGGGTAAGGGTAAGCTTAAGGGTAAAAGCAAGGGTAAGGGTAAGGGTAAGGGTAAGGGTAAGGGTAAGGGTAAGGGTAAGGGTAAGGGTAAGGGTAAGGGTAAGGGTAAGGGTAAGGGTAAGGGTAAGGGTAAGGGTAAGGGTAAGCTTAAGGGTAAAAGCAAGGGTGAGGGTAAGGGTAAGGGTAAGGGTAAGGGTAAGCTTAAGGGTAAAAGCAAGGGTAAGGGTAAGGGTAAGGGTAAGGGTAAGGGTAAAGGTAAGGGTAAGGGTAAGGGTAAGGGTAAGGGTAAGGGTAAGGGTAAGGGTAAGGGTAAGCTTAAGGGTAAGGGTAAGGGTAAGGGTAAGGGTAAGCCCAAGGGTAAAAGCAAGGGTAAGGGTAAGGGTAAGGGTAAGGGTAAGGGTAAGGGTAAGGGTAAGCTTAAGGGTAAAAGCAAGGGTAAGGGTAAGGGTAAGGGTAAGGGTAAGGGTAAGGGTAAGGGTAAGGGTAAGGGTAAGCTTAAGGGTAAAAGCAAGGGTAAGGGTAAGGGTAAGGGTAAGGGTAAGGGTAAAGGTAAGGGTAAGCCTAAGGGTAAAAGCAAGGGTGAGGGTAAGGGTAAGGGTAAGGGTAAGGGTAAGGGTAAGGGTAAGGGTAAGGGTAAGGGTAAGGGTAAGGGTAGGGGTAAGGGTAAGGGTAAGCTTAAGGGTAAAAGCAAGGGTAAGGGTAAGGGTAAGGGTAAGGGTAAGGGTAAGGGTAAGGGTAAGGGTAAGGGTAAGGGTAAGGGTAAGGGTAAGGGTAAGGGTAAGGGTAAGGGTAAGGGTAAGGGTAAGGGTAAGGGTAAGGGTAAGGGTAAGCTTAAGGGTAAAAGCAAGGGTGAGGGTAAGGGTAAGGGTAAGGGTAAGGGTAAGCTTAAGGGTAAAAGCAAGGGTAAGGGTAAGGGTAAGGGTAAGGGTAAGGGTAAAGGTAAGGGTAAGCCTAAGGGTAAAAGCAAGGGTAAGGGTAAGGGTAAGGGTAAGGGTAAGCTTAAGGGTAAAAGCAAGGGTAAGGGTAAGGGTAAGGGTATGGGTAAGGGTAAGGGTAAGGGTAAGGGTAAGGGTAAGCTTAAGGGTAAGGATAAGGGTAAGGGTAAAAGCAAGGGTAAGGGTAAGGGTAAGGGTAAGGGTAAGGGTAAGGGTAAGCTTAAGGGTAAAAGCAAGGGTAAGGGTAAGGGTAAGGGTAAGGGTGAGGGTAAGGGTAAGGGTAAGGGTAAGCTTAAGGGTAAGGGTAAGGGTAAGGGTAAGGGTAAGGGTAAGCTTAAGGGTAAAAGCAAGGGTAAGGGTAAGGGTAAGGGTGAGGGTAAGGGTAAGGGTAAGGGTAAGGGTAAGGGTAAGGGTAAGGGTAAGCTTAAGGGTAAAAGCAAGGGTAAGGGTAAGGGTAAGGGTAAGGGTAAGGGTAAGGGTAAGGGTAAGGGTAAGGGTAAGGGTAAGGGTAAGGGTAAGCTTAAGGGTAAAAGCGAGGGTAAGGGTAAGGGTAAGGGTAAGGGTAAAGGTAAGGGTAAGCCTAAGGGTAAAAGCAAGGGTAAGGGTAAGGGTAAGGGTAAGGGTAAGGGTAAGAGTAAGGGTAAGGGTAAGGGTAAGGGTAAGCTTAAGGGTAAAAGCAAGGGTAAGGGTAAGGGTAAGGGTAAGGGTAGGCCTAAGGGTAAAAGCAAGGGTAAGGGTAAGGGTAAGGGTAAGGGTAAGGGTAAGCTTAAGGGTAAAAGCAAGGGTAAGGGTAAGGGTAAGGGTAAGAGTAAGGGTAAGGGTAAGGGTAAGCTTAAGGGTAAAAGCAAGGGTGAGGGTAAGGGTAAGGGTAAGGGTAAGGGTAAGGGTAAGGGTAAGCTTAAGGGTAAAAGCAAGGGTAAGGGTAAGGGTAAGGGTAAGGGTAAGGGTAAGGGTAAGGGTAAGGGTAAGGGTAAGGGTAAGGGTAAGGGTAAGGGTAAGGGTAAGGGTAAGGGTAAGGGTAAGGGTAAGGGTAAGGGTAAGGGTAAGGGTAAGGGTAAGGGTAAGGGTAAGGGTAAGGGTAAAAGCAAGGGTAAGGGTAAGGGTAAGGGTAAGGGTAAGCCTAAGGGTAAAAGCAAGGGTAAGGGTAAGGGTAAGGGTAAGGGTAAGGGTAAGCTTAAAGGTAAAAGCAAGGGTAAGGGTAAGGGTAAGGGAAAGGGTAAGGGTAAGGGTAAGCTTAAGGGTAAAAGCAAGGGTAAGGGTAAGTGTAAGGGTAAGGGTAAGGGTAAGGGTAAGGGTAAGGGTAAGGGTAAAGGTAAGGGTAAGCCTAAGGGTAAAAGCAAGGGTAAGGGTAAGGGTAAGGGTAAGGGTAAGGGTAAGGGTAAGGGTAAGGGTAAGGGTAAGGGTAAGGGTAAGGGTAAGGGTAAGGGTAAGCTTAAGGGTAAAAGCAAGGGTAAGGGTAAGGGTAAGGGTAAGGGTAAGGGTAAGGGTAAAGGTAAGGGTAAGCCTAAGGGTAAAAGCAAGGGTAAGGGTAAGGGTAAGGGTAAGGGTAAGGGTAAGGGTAAGGGTAAGGGTAAGGGTAAGGGTAAGGGTAAGGGTAAGGCTAAGGGTAAGCTTAAGGGTAAAAGCAAGGGTAAGGGTAAGGGTAAGGGTAAGGGTAAGGGTAAGGGTAAGGGTAAGGGTAAGCTTAAGGGTAAAAGCGAGGGTAAGGGTAAGGGTAAGGGTAAGGGTAAGGGTAAGGGTAAGGGTAAGGGTAAGGGTAAGGGTAAGGGTAAGGGTAAGCTTTAGGGTAAAAGCAAGGGTAAGGGTAAGGGTAAGGGTAAGGGTAAGGGTAAGGGTAAGGGTAAGCTTAAGGGTAAAAGCAAGGGTAAGGGTAAGGGTAAGGGTAAGGGTAAGGGTAAGGGTAAGGGTAAGGGTAAGGGTAAAGGTAAGGGTAAGCCTAAGGTTAAATGCAAGGGTAAGGGTAAGGGTAAGGGTAAGGGTAAGGGTAAGTGTAAGGGTAAGGGTAAGGGTAAGGGTAAGGGTAAGGGTAAGCTTAAAGGTAAAAGCAAGGGTAAGGGTAAGGGTAAGGGTAAGGGTAAGGGTAAGGTTAAGCTTAAGGGTAAGGAAAAGGGTAAGGGTAAGGGTAAGCTTAAGGGTAAAAGCAAGGGTAAGGGTAAGGGTTAGGGTAAGGGTAAGGGTAAGCTTAAGGGTAAAAGCAAGGGTAAGGGTAAGGGTAAGGGTAAGGGTAAGGGTAAGGGTAAGGGTAAGGGTAAGTGTAAGCTTAAGGGTAAAAGCAAGGGTAAGGGTAAGGGTAAGGGTAAGGGTAAAGGTAAGGGTAAGCCTAAGGGTAAAAGCAAGGGTAAGGGTAAGGGTAAGGGTAAAGGTAAGGGTAAGGGTAAGGGTAAGGGTAAGGGTAAGGGAAAGGGTAAGGGTAAGGGTAAGGGTAAGGGTAAGGGTGAGGGTAAGGGTAAGGGTAAGGGTAAGCTTAAGGGTAAAAGCAAGGGTAAGGGTAAGGGTAAGGGTAAGCCTTACCCTTACCCTTACCCTTACCCTTGCTTTTACCCTTAAGCTTACCCTTACCCTTACCCTTACACTTAGCCTTACCCTAACCCTTACCCTTGCTTTTACCCTTAGGCTTACCCTTACCCTTACCCTAACCCTTACCCTTGCTTTTACCCTTAAGCTTACCCTTACCCTTACCCTTACCCTTACCCTTACCCTTACCCTTACCCTTACCCTTACCCTTACCCTTACCCTTACCCTTACCCTTGCTTTTACCCTTAGGCTTACCCTTACCTTTACCCTTACCCTTACCCTTACCCTTACCCTTACCCTTACCCTTACCCATGCTTTTACCCTTAAGCTTACCCTTACCCTTACCCTTACCCTTACCCTTACCCTTACCCTTACCCTTACCCTTACCCTTACCCTTACCCTTACCCTTACTTTTACCCTTAAGCTTACCCTTACCCTTACCCTTACCCTTACCCTTACCCTTACCCTTACCCTTACCCTTACCCTTACCCTTGCTTTTACCCTTAAGCTTACCCTTACCCTTACCCTTACCCTTACCCTTAAGCTTACCCTTACCCTTACCCTTACCCTTACCCTTACCCTTACCCTTACCCTTACCCTTACCCTTGCTTTTACCCTTAAGCTTACCCTTACCCTTACCCTTACCCTTACCCTTACCCTTGCTTTTACCCTTAAGCTTACCCTTACCCTTACCCTTACCCTTACCCTTAAGCTTACCCTTACCCTTACCCTTACCCTTACCCATACCCTTACCCTTACCCTTACCCTTACCCTTACCCTTACCCTTACCCTTACCCTTACCCTTACCCTTACCCTTACCCTTACCCTTACCCTTACCCTTGCTTTTACCCTTAAGCTTACCCTTACCCTTACCCTTACCCTTACCCTTAAGCTTACCCTTACCCTTACCCTTACCCTTACCCTTACCCTTGCTTTTACCCTTAAGCTTACCCTTACCCTTACCCTTACCCTTAAGCTTACCCTTACCCTTACCCTTACCCTTACCCTTACCCTTACCCTTACCCTTACCCTTAACCTTACCCTTGCTTTTACCCTTAAGCTTACCCTTATCCTTACCCTTACCCTTACCCTTAAGCTTACCCTTACCCTTACCCTTACCCTTACCCTTACCCTTACCCTTACCCTTACCCTTGCTTTTACCCTTAAGCTTACCCTTACCCTTACCCTTACCCTTACCCTTACCCTTGCTTTTACCCTTGAGCTTACCCTTACCCTTACCCTTCCCTTACCCTTAAGCTTACCCTTACCCTTACCCTTACCCTTACCCTTACCCTTACCCTTACCCTTACCCTTACCCTTACCCTTACCCTTGCTTTTACCCTTAAGCTTACCCTTACCCTTACCCTTACCCTTACCCTTACCCTTACCCTTACCCTTACCCTTACCCTTACCCTTACCCTTACCCTTACCCTTGCTTTTACCCTAAGGCTTACCCTTACCTTTACCCTTACCCTTACCCTTACCCTTACCCTTACCCTTACCCTTACCCTTACCCTTACCCTTGCTTTTACCCTTAAGCTTACCCTTACCCTTACCCTTTCCCTTACCCTTACCCTTACCCTTGCTTTTACCTTTAAGCTTACCCTTACCCTTACCCTTACCCTTACCCTTACCCTTGCTTTTACCCTTAGGCTTACCCTTACCCTTACCCTTACCCTTACCCTTGCTTTTACCCTTAAGCTCACCCTTACCCTTACCCTTACCCTTACACTTACCCTTACCCTTACCCTTACCCTTACCCTTACCCTTACCCTTACCCTTACCCTTACCCTTACCTTTACCCTTACCCTTACCCTTACCCTTACCCTTACCCTTACCCTTACCCTTACCCTTGCTTTTACCCTTAAGCTTACCCTTACCCTCACCCTTACCCTTACCCTTACCCTTACCCTTACCCTTACCCTTACCCTTACCCTCACCCTTGCTTTTACCCTTAAGCTTACCCTTACCCTTACCCTTACCCTTACCCTTACCCTTACCCTTACCCTTGCTTTTACCCTTAAGCTTACCCTTACCCTTACCCTTACCCTTACCCTTACCCTTGCTTTTACCCTTAGGCTTACCCTTACCCTTACCCTTACCCTTACCCTTGCTTTTACCCTTAAGCTTACCCTTACCCTTACCCTTACCCTTACTCTTACCCTAACCCTTACCCTTACCCTTACCCTTACCCTTGCTTTTACCCTTAGGCTTACCCTTACCTTTACCCTTACCCTTACCCTTACCCTTACCCTTACCCTTACCCTTACCCTTACCCTTACCCTTACCCTTACCCTTACCCTTACTCTTACCCTTGCTTTTACCCTTAAGCTTACCCTTACCCTTACCCTTACCCTTACCCTTACCCTTACCCTTACCCTTACCCTTACCCTTACCCTTACCCTTACCCTTACCCTTACCCTTACCCTTTCCCTTACCCTTGCTTTTACCCTTAAGCTTACCCTTACCCTTACCCTTACCCTTACCCTTACCCTTACCCTTACCCTTACCCTTACCCTTACCCTTACCCTTACCCTTACCCTTACCCTTACCCTTACCCTTACCCTTACCCTTACCCTTACCCTTGCTTTTACCCTTAAGCTTACCCTTACCCTTACCCTTACCCTTACCCTTAAGCTTACCCTTACCCTTACCCTTACCCTTACCCTTACCCTTACCCTTACCCTTACCCTTACCCTTACCCTTGCTTTTACACTTAAGCTTACCCTTACCCTCACCCTTACCCTTACCCTTACCCTTGCTTTTACCCTTACCCTTATCCTTACCCTTAAGCTTACCCTTACCCTTACCCTTACCCTTACCCTTACCCTTACCCTTACCCTTACCCTTACCCTTACCCTTACCCTTACCCTTACCCTTACCCTTGCTTTTACCCTTAAGCTTACCCTTACCCTTACCCTTACCCTTACCCTTACCCTTACCCTTACCCTTACCCTTACCCTTACCCTTACCCTCACCCTTGCTTTTACCCTTAAGCTTACCCTTACCCTTACCCTTACCCTTACCCTTACCCTTACCCTTACCCTTACCCTTACCCTTACCCTTACCCTTACCCTTAACCTTACCCTTACCCTTACCCTTACCCTTACCCTTACCCTTACCCTTACCCTTACCCTTACCCTTACCGTTACCCTTGCTTTTACCCTTAAGCTTACCCTTACCCTTACCCTTACCCTTACCCTTACCATTACCCTTACCCTTACCCTTACCCTTACCCTTGCTTTTACCCTTAGGCTTACCCTTACCTTTACCCTTACCCTTACCCTTACCCTTACCCTTACCCTTACCCTTACCCTTACCCTTACCCTTGCTTTTACCCTTAAGCTTACCCTTACCCTTACCCTTACCCTTACCCTTACCCTTGCTTTTACCCTTAAGCTTACCCTTACCCTTACCCTTACCCTTACCCTTGCTTTTACCCTTAGGCTTACCCTTACCCTTACCCTTACCCTTACCCTTAAGCTTACCCTTACCCTTACCCTTACCCTTACCCTTACCCTAACCCTTACCCTTACCCTTACCCTTACCCTTGCTTTTACCCTTAAGCTTACCCTTACCCTAACCTTTACACTTACCCTTACCCTTACCCTTACCCTTACCCTTACCCTTACCCTTACCCTAACCCTTACCCTTACCCTTGCTTTTACCCTTAGGCTTACCCTTACCTTTACCCTTACACTTACCCTTACCCTGAAGCTTACCCTTACCCTTACCCTTACCCTTACCCTTACCCTTACCCTTACCCTTACCCTTACCCTTACCCTTACCCTTGCTTTTACCCTTAAGCTTACCCTTACCCTTACCCTTACACTTACCCTTACCCTTATCCTTACCCTTACCTTTACCCTTACCCTTACCCTTACCCTAACCCTTACCCTTACCCTTGCTTTTACCCTTAGGCTTACCCTTACCTTTACCCTTACCCTTACCCTTACCCTTGCCCTTACCCTTACCCTTACCCTTACCCTTGCTTTTACCCTTAAGCTTACCCTTACCCTTACCCTTACCCTTACCCTTACCCTTACCCTTACCCTTACCCTTGCTTTTACCCTTAAGCTTACCCTTACCCTTACCCTCACCCTTACCCTTACCCTTACCCTTGCTTTTACCCTTAAGCTTACCCTTACCCTTACCCTTACCCTTACCCTTACCCTTACCCTTACCCTTACCCTTACCCTTACCCTTACCCTTACCCTTGCTTTTACCCTTAAGCTTACCCTTACCCTTACCCTTACCCTTACCCTTACCCTTACCCTTACCCTTACCCTTACCCTTACCCTTACCCTTACCCTTACCCTTACCCTTACCCTTACCCTTGCTTTTACCCTTACCTTTACCCTTACCCTTACCCTTACCCTTACCCTTACCCTTACCCTTACCCTTGCTTTAACCCTTAAGCTTACCCTTACCCTCACCCTTACCCTTACCCTTACCCTTGCTTTTACCCTTAAGCTTACCCTTACCCTTACCCTCACCCTTACCCTTACCCTTGTTTTACCCTTAGGCTTACCCTTAGCCTTACCCTTACCCTTACCCTTGCTTTTACCCTTAAGCTTACCCTTACCCTTAGCCTTACCCTTACCCTTACCCTTACCCTTACCCTTACCCTTACCCTTACCCTTACCCTTACCCTTACCTTTACCCTTACCCTTGCTTTTACCCTTAGGCTTACCCTAACCTTTACCCTTACCCTTACCCTTACCCTTACCCTTACCCTTACCCTTACCCTTACCCTTACCCTTACCCTTACCCTTACCCTTACCCTTACCCTTACCCTTACCCTTGCTTTTACCCTTAAGCTTACCCTTACCCTTACCCTTACCCTCACCCTTACCCTTACCCTTACCCTTGCTTTTACCCTTAAGCTTACCCTTACCCTTACCCTTACCCTTACCCTCACCCTTACCCTTACCCTTACCCTTGCTTATACCCTTAAGCTTACCCTTACCCTTACCCTTACCCTTACCCTTACCCTTACCCTTACCCTTACCCTTACCCTCACCCTTACCCTTACCCTTACCCTTGCTTTTACCCTTAGGCTTACCCTTACCTTTACCCTTACCCTTACCCTTACCCTTACCCTTGCTTTTACCCTCAAGCTTACCCTTACCCTTACCCTTACCCTTACCCTAACCCTTACCCTTGCTTTTACCCTTAAGCTTACCCTTACCCTTACCCTTACCCTTACCCTTACCCTTACCCTTACCCTTACCCTTACCCTTACCCTTACCCTTACCCTTACCCTTGCTTTTACCCTTAAGCTTACCCTTACCCTTACCCTTACCCTTACCCTTACCCTTAATCTTACCCTTACCCTTACCCTTGCTTTTACCCTTAAGCTTACCCTTACCCTTACCCTTACCCTTACCCTTACCCTTACCCTTACCCTTACCCTTACCCTTACCCTTACCCTTACCCTTACCCTTACCCTTACCCTTACCCTTGCTTTTACCCTAAGGCTTACGCTTACCTTTACCCTTACCCTTACCCTTACCCTTGCTTTTACCCTTAAGCTTACACTTACCCTTACCCTTACCCTTACCCTTACCACTACCCTTGCTTTTACCCTTAAGCTTACCCTTACCCTTACCCTTACCCTTACCCTTACCCTTACCCTTACCCTTACCCTTGCTTTTACCCTTACCCTTACCCTTGCTTTTACCCTTAGGCTTACCCTTACCCTTACCCTTACCCTTACCCTTACCCTTACCCTTACCCTTACCCTTGCTTTTACCCTTAAGCTTACCCTTACCCTTACCCTTACCCTTACCCTTACCCTTACCCTTACCCTTACCCTTACCCTTACCCTTACCCTTGCTTTTACCCTTAAGCTTACCCTTACCCTTACCCTTACCCTTACCCTTACCCTTACCCTTACCCTTAACCTTACCCTTACCCTTACCCTTACCCTTACCCTTACCCTTGCTTTTACCCTTAAGCTTACCCTTACCCTTACCCTTACCCTTACCCTTACCCTTACCCTTACCCTTACCCTTACCCTTACCCTTACCCTTACCCTTGCTTTTACCCTTAAGCTTACCCTTACCCTTACCCTTACCCTTACCCTTACCCATACCCTTGCTTTTACCCTTAGGCTTACCCTTACCTTTACCCTTACCCTTACCCTTACCCTTACCCTTACCCTTACCCTTACCCTTACCCTTACCCTTAACCCTTGCTTTTACCCTTAAGCTTACCCTTACCCTTACCCTTACCCTTACCCTTACCCTTACCCTTGCTTTTACCCTTAAGCTTACCCTTACCCTTACCCTTACCCTTACCCTTACCCTTGCTTTTACCCTTAGGCTTACCCTTACCCTTACCCTTACCCTTACCCTTACCCTTACCCTTACCCTTACCCTTACCCTTACCCTTACCCTTACCCTTACCCTCACCCTTGCTTTTACCCTTAAGCTTACCCTTACCCTTACCCTTACCCTTACCCTTACCCTTACCCTTACCCTTACCCTTACCCTTACCCTTACCCTTACCCTTACCCTTACCCTTACCCTTACCCTTACCCTTACCCTTACCCTTACCCTTGCTTTTACCCTTAGGCTTACCCTTACCTTTACCCTTACCCTTACCCTTACCCTTACCCTTACCCTTACCCTTACCCTTGCTTTTACCCTTAAGCTTACCCTTACCCTTACCCTTACCCTTACCCTTGCTTTTACCCTTAAGCTTACCCTTACCCTTACCCTTACCCTCACCCTTACCCTTACCCTTACCCTTACCCTTGCTTTTACCCTTAAGCTTACCCTTACCCTTACCCTTACCCTTACCCTTACCCTTACCCTTACCTTTACCCTTGCTTTTACCCTTAAGCTTACCCTTACCCTTACCCTTACCCTTACCCTTACCCTTACCCTTACCCTTACACTTACCCTTACCCTTACCCTTACCCTTACCCTTGCTTTTACCCTTAGGCTTACCCTTACCTTTACCCTTACCCTTACCCTTACCCATACCCTTACCCTTACCCTTGCTTTTACCCTTAAGCTTACCCTTACCCTTACCCTTACCCTTACCCTTACCCTTACCCTTACCCTTGCTTTTACCCTTAAGCTTACCCTTACCCTTACCCTTACCCTTACCCTTACCCTTACCCTTGCTTTTACCCTTAGGCTTACCCTTACCCTTACCCTTACCCTTGCTTTTACCCTTAAGCTTACCCTTACACTTACCCTTACCCTTACCCTTACCCTGACCCTTACCCTTACCCTTACCCTTACCCTTACCCTTGCTTTTACCCTTAGGCTTACCCTTACCTTTACCCTTACCCTTACCCTTACCCTTACCCTTACCCTTACCCTTACCCTTACCCTTACCCTTACCCTTACCCTTACCCTTACCCTTACCCTTACCCTTACCCTTACCCTTACCCTTACCCTTGCTTTTACCCTTAAGCTTACCCTTACCCTTACCCTTACCCTTACCCTTACCCTTACCCTTACCCTTGCTTTTACCCTTAAGCTTACCCTTACCCTTACCCTTACCCTTACCCTTACCCTTACCCTCACCCTTACCCTTACCCTTACCCTTGCTTATACCCTTAAGCTTACCCTTACCCTTACCCTTACCCTTACCCTTACCCTTACCCTTACCCTTACCCTTACCCTTACCCTTACCCTTGCTTTTACCCTTAGGCTTACCCTTACCTTTACCCTTACCCTTACCCTTACCCTTACCCTTACCCTTACCCTTACCCTTACCCTTACCCTTACCCTTGCTTTTACCCTTAAGCTTACCCTTACCCTTACCCTTACCCTTACCCTTACCCTTACCCTTACCCTAACACTTACCCTTGCTTTTACCCTTTAGCTTACCCTTACCCTTACCCTTACCCTTACCCTTACCCTTACCCTTACCCTTACCCTTACCCTTACCCTTACCCTTACCCTTACCCTTACCCTTACCCTTACCCTTACCCTTACCCTTGCTTTTACCCTTAGGCTCACCCTTACCTTTACCCTTACCCTTACCCTTACCCTTACCCTTACCCTTACCCTTACCCTTACCCTTACCCTTGCTTTTACCCTTAAGCTTACCCTTACCCTTACCCTTACCCTTACCCTTACCTTTACCCTTGCATTTACCCTTAAGCTTACCCTTACCCTTACCCTTACCCTCACCCTTAACCTTGCTTTTACCCTTAAGCTTACCCTTTCCCTTACCCTTACCCTTACCCTTACCTTTACCCTTGCTTTTACCCTTAAGCTTACCCTTACCCTTACCCTTACCCTTACCCTTACCCTTACCCTTGCTTTTACCCTTAGGCTTACCCTTACCCTTACCCTTACCCTTACCCTTGCTTTTACCCTTAAGCTTACCCTTACCCTTACCCTTACTCTTACCCTTACCCTTACCCTTACCCTTACCCTTACCCTTACCCTTACCCGTACCCTTACCCTTGCTTTTACCCTTAGGCTTACCCTTACCTTTACCCTTACCCTAACCCTTACCCTTACCCTTACCCTTACCCTTACCCTTGCTTTTACCCTTAAGCTTACCCTTACCCTAACCCTTACGCTTACCCTTACCCTTACCCTTACCCTTGCTTTTACCCTTAAGCTTACCCTTACCCTTACCCTTACCCTTACCCTTACCCTTACCCTTACTCTTACCCTTACCCTTACCCTTACCCTTACCCTTACCCTTGCTTTTACCCTTAAGCTTACCCTTACCCTTACCCTTACCCTTACCCTTACCCTTACCCTTACCCTAACCTTTACCCTTGCTTTTACCCTTAAGCTTACCCTTACCCTTACCCTTACCCCTACCCTTACCCTTACCTTTACCCTTACCCTTACCCTTACCCTTACCCTTACCCTTACCCTTACCCTTACCCTTACCCTTACCCTTGCTTTTACCCTTAAGCTTACCCTTACCCTTACCCTTACCCTTACCCTTACCCTTACTTTTACCCTTACCCTTACCCTTGCTTTTACCCTTAAGCTTACCCTTACCCTTACCCTTACCCTTACCCTTACCCTTGCTTTTACCCTTAGGCTTACCCTTACCTTTACCCTTACCCTTACCCTTACCCTTACCCTTACCCTTACCCTTACCCTTGCTTTTACCCTTAAGCTTACCCTTACCCTTACCCTTACCCTTACCCTTACCCTTACCCTTACCCTTACCCTTACCCTTGCTTTTACCCTTAAGCTTACCCTTACCCTTACCCTTACCCTTACCCTTACCCTTGCTTTTACCCTTAGGCTTACCCTTACCCTTACCTTTACCCTTACCCTTGCTTTTACCCTTAAGCTCACCCTTACCCTTACCCTTACTCTTACCCTTACCCTTACCCTTACCCTTACCCTTACCCTTACCCTTACCCTTACCCTTACCCTTACCCTTACCCTTACCCTTACCCTTACCCTTACCCTTGCTTTTACCCTTAGGCTTACCCTTACCTTTACCCTTACCCCAACCCTTACCCTTACCCTTACCCTTACCCTTACCCTTGCTTTTACCCTTAAGCTTACCCTTACCCTTACCCTTACCCTTACCCTTACCCTTACCCTTACCCTTGCTTTTACCCTTAAGCTTACCCTTACCCTTACCCTTTCCCTTACCCTTACCCTTACCCTTACCCTTACCCTTACCCTTGCTTTTACCCTTAAGCTTACCCTTACCCTTACCCTTACCCTTACCCTTACCCTTACCCTTACCTTACCCTTACCCTTACCCTTATCCTTGCTTTTACCCTTAGGCTTACCCTTACCTTTACCCTTACCCTTACCCTTACCCTTTCCCTTACCCTTACCCTTGCTTTTACCCTTAAGCTTACCCTTACCCTTACCCTTACCCTTACCCTTAAGCTTACCCTTTCCCTTACCCTTACCCTTACCCTTACCCTTACCCTTACCCTTACCCTTACCCTTACCCTTACCCTTACCCTTACCCTTGCTTTTACCCTTAAGCTTACCCTTACCCTTACCCTTACCCTTACCCTTACCCTTGCTTTTACCCTTAAGCTTACCCTTACCCTTACCCTTACCCTTACCCTTAAGCTTTCCCTTACCCTTACCCTTACCCTTACCCTTACCCTTACCCTTACCCTTACCCTTACCCTTACCCTTACCCTTACCCTTGCTTTTACCCTTAAGCTTACCCTTACCCTTACCCTTACCCTTAAGCTTACCCTTACCCTTACCCTTACCCTTACCCTCACCCTTACCCTTACCCTTGCTTTTACCCTTAAGCTTACCCTTACCCTTACCCTTACCCTTACCCTTAAGCTTACCCTTACCCTTACCCTTACCCTTACCCTTACCCTTACCCTTGCTTTTACCCTTAAGCTTACCCTTACCCTTACCCTTACCCTTACCCTTAAGCTTACCCTCACCCTTACCCTTACCCTTACCCTTACCCTTACCCTTACCCTTACCCTTACCCTTACCCTTACCCTTACCCTTACCCTTACCCTTACCCTTACCCTTGCTTTTACCCTTAAGCTTACCCTTACCCTTACCCTTACCCTTACCCTTGCTTTCACCCTTAAGCTTACCCTTACCCTCACCCTTACCCTTAAACTTACCCTTACCCTTACCCTTACCCTTACCCTTACCCTTACCCTTACCCTTACCCTTACCCTTACCCTTACCCTTGCTTTTACCCTTAAGCTTACCCTTACCCTTACCCTTAACCTTACCCTTACCCTTACCCTTACCCTTACCCTTACCCTTGCTTTTACCCTTAGGCTTACCCTTACTTTTACCCTTACCCTTACCCTTACCCTTACCCTTACCCTTACCCTTACCTTTACCCTTACCCTTGCTTTTACCCTTAAGCTCACCCTTACCCTTACCCTTACCCTTACCCTCACCCTTACCCTTACCCTTACCCTTGCTTATACCCTTAAGCTCACCCTTACCCTTACCCTTACCCTTACCCTTACCCTTACCCTTACCCTTACCCTTACCCTTGCTTATACCCTTAGGCTTACCCTTACCTTTACCCTTACCCTTACCCTTACGCTTACCCTTACCCTTACCCTTACCCTTGCTTTTACCCTTAAGCTTACCCTTACCCTTACCCTTACCCTTACCCTTACCCTAACCCTTACCCTTGCTTTTACCCTTAAGCTTACCCTTACCCTTACCCTTACCCTTACCCTTACCCTTACCCTTAACCTTACCCTTACCCTTACCCTTACCCTTACCCTTACCCTTACCCTTACCCTTACCCTTACCCTTGCTTTTACCCTTAAGCTTACCCTTACCCTTACCCTTACCCTTACCCTTACCCTCACCCTTACCCTTACCCTTACCCTTACCCTTATCCTTACCCTTGCTTTTACCCTTAAGCTTACCCTTACCCTTACCCTTACCCTTACCCTTACCCTTACCCTTACCCTTACCCTTACCCTTGCTTTTACTCTTAGGCTTACCCTTACCTTTACCCTTACCCTTACCCTTACCCTTACCCTTACCCTTACCCTTACCCTCACCCTTACCCTTACCCTTACCCTCACCCTTGCTTTTACCCTTAAGCTTACCCTTACCCTTACCCTTACCCTTACCCTTGCTTTTACCCTTAAGCTTACCCTTACCCTTACCCTTACCCTTACCCTTACCCTTGCTTTTACCCTTAGGCTTACCCTTACCCTTACCCTTACCCTTACCCTTGCTTTTACCCTTAAGCTTACCCTTACCCTTACCCTTACTCTTACCCTTACCCTTACCCTTACCCTTACCCTTGCTTTTACCCTTAGGCTTACCCTTACCTTTACCCTTACCCTTACCCTTACCCTTACCCTTACCCTTACCCTTACCCTTACCCTTACCCTTACCCTTACCCTTACCCTTACCCTTACCCATACCCTTACCCTTACCCTTACCCTTGCTTTTACCCTTAAGCTAACCCTTACCCTTACCCTTACCCTTACCCTTACCCTTTACCTTACCCTTACCCTTGCTTTTACCCTTAAGCTCACCCTTACCCTTACCCTTACCCTTACCCTTACACTTACCCTTACCCTGACCCTTACCCTTGCTTTTACCCTTAAGCTTACCCTTACTCTTACCCTTACCCTTACCCTTAAGCTTACCCTTACCCTTTCCCTTACCCTTACCCTTACCCTTACCCTTACCCTTGCTTTTACCCTTAAGCTTACCCTTACCCTTACCCTTACCCTTACCCTTACCCTTGCTTTTACCCTTAAGCTTACCCTTACCCTTACCCTTACCCTTACCCTTACCCTTAAGCTTACCCTTACCCTTACCCTTACCCTTACCCTTACCCTTACCCTTACCCTTGCTTTTACCCTTAAGCTTACCCTTACCCTTACCCTTACCCTTACCCTAACCCTTACCCTTAACCTTACCCTTACCCTTAACCTTACCCTTACCCTTACCCTTACCCTTACCCTTACCCTTGCTTTTACCCTTAGGCTTACCCTTACCTTTACCCTTACCATTACCCTTACCCTTACCCTTACCCTTACCCTTACCCTTACCCTTGCTTTTACCCTTAAGCTTACCCTTACCCTTACCCTTACCCTTACCCTTACCCTTACCCTTACCCTTACCCTTACCCTTACCCTTACCCTTACCCTTACCCTTACCCTTGCTTTTACCCTTAAGCTTACCCTTACCCTTACCCTTACCCTTACCCTTACCCTTACCCTTACCCTTACCCTTACCCTTACCCTTACCCTTACCCTTGCTTTTACCCTTAAGCTTACCCTTACCCTTACCCTTACTCTTACCCTTACCCTTACCCTTACCCTTACCCTTGCTTTTACCCTTAAGCTTACCCTTACCCTTACCTTTACCCTTACCCTTACCCTTAAACTTACCCTTAAACTTACCCTTACCCTTACCCTTACCCTTACCCTTACCCTTACCCTTACCCTTACCCTTACCCTTACCCTTACCCTTACCCTTACCCTTGCTTTTACTCTTAGGCTTACCCTTACCTTTACCCTTACCCTTACCCTTACCCTTACCCTTACCCTTACCCTTACCCTTACCCTTACCCTTACCCTTACCCTTACCCTTACCCTTGCTTTTACCCTTAAGCTTACCCTTACCCTTACCCTTACCCTTACCCTTGCTTTTACCCTTAAGCTTACCCTTACCCTTACCCTTACCCTTACCCTTACCCTTGCTTTTACCCTAAGGCTTACCCTTACCCTTACCCTTACCCTTACCCTTGCTTTTACCCTTAAGCTTACCCTTACCCTTACCCTTACTCTTACCCTTACCCTTACCCTTACCCTTACCCTTACCCTTGCTTTTACCCTTAGGCTTACCCTAACCTTTACCCTTACCCTTACCCTTACCCTTACCCTTACCCTTACCCTTACCCTTACCCTTACCCTTACCCTTACCCTTACCCTTACCCTTACCCATACCCTTACCCTTACCCTTACCCTTGCTTTTACCCTTAAGCTAACCCTTACCCTTACCCTTACCCTTACCCTTACCCTTTACCTTACCCTTACCCTTGCTTTTACCCTTAAGCTCACCCTTACCCTTACCCTTACCCTTACCCTTACACTTACCCTTACCCTGACCCTTACCCTTGCTTTTACCCTTAAGCTTACCCTTACTCTTACCCTTACCCTTACCCTTAAGCTTACCCTTACCCTTTCCCTTACCCTTACCCTTACCCTTACCCTTACCCTTGCTTTTACCCTTAAGCTTACCCTTACCCTTACCCTTACCCTTACCCTTACCCTTGCTTTTACCCTTAAGCTTACCCTTACCCTTACCCTTACCCTTACCCTTACCCTTAAGCTTACCCTTACCCTTACCCTTACCCTTACCCTTACCCTTGCTTTTACCCTTAAGCTTACCCTTACCCTTACCCTTACCCTTACCCTAACCCTTACCCTTAACCTTACCCTTACCCTTACCCTTACCCTTACCCTTACCCTTACCCTTGCTTTTACCCTTAGGCTTACCCTTACCTTTACCCTTACCATTACCCTTACCCTTACCCTTACCCTTACCCTTACCCTTACCCTTGCTTTTACCCTTAAGCTTACCCTTACCCTTACACTTACCTTTACCCTTACCCTTACCCTTACCCTTACCCTTACCCTTACCCTTACCCTTACCCTTACCCTTACCCTTACCCTTGCTTTTACCCTTAAGCTTACCCTTACCCTTACCCTTACCCTTACCCTTACCCTTACCCTTACCCTTACCCTTACCCTTACCCTTACCCTTGCTTTTACCCTTAAGCTTACCCTTACCCTTACCCTTACTCTTACCCTTACCCTTACCCTTACCCTTACCCTTGCTTTTACCCTTAAGCTTACCCTTACCCTTACCTTTACCCTTACCCTTACCCTTAAACTTACCCTTAAACTTACCCTTACCCTTACCCTTACCCTTACCCTTACCCTTACCCTTACCCTTACCCTTGCTTTTACCCTTAGGCTTACCCTTACCTTTAGCCTTACCCTTACCCTTACCCTTACCCTTACCCTTACCCTTACCCTTACCCTTACCCTTGCTTTTACCCTTAAGCTTACCCTTACCCTTACCCTTACCCTTACCCTTACCCTTACCCTTGCTTTTACCCTTAAGCTTACCCTTACCCTTACCCTTACCCTTACACTCACCCTTGCTTTTACCCTTAGGCTTACCCTTACCCTTACCCTTACCCTTACCCTTAAGCTTACCCTTACCCTTACCCTTACCCTCACCCTTACCCTTACCCTTACCCTTACCCTTACCCTTGCTTTTACCCTTAAGCTTACCCTTACCCTTACCCTTACCCTTACCCTTACCCTTACCCTTACCCTCACCCTTACCCTTACCCTTGCTTTGACCCTTAGGCTTACCCTTACCTTTACCCTTACCCTTACCCTTACCCTTACCCTTACCCTTACCCTTACCCTTACCCTTACCCTTACCCTTGCTTTTACCCTTAAGCTTACCCTTACCCTTACCCTTACCCTTAACCTTACCCTTACCCTTACCCTTACCCTTGCTTTTACCCTTAAGCTTACCCTTACCCTTACCCTTACCCTTACCCTTACCCTTGCTTTTACCCTTAGGCTTACCCTTACCCTTACCCTTACCCTTACCCTTGCTTTTACCCTTAAGCTTACCCTTACCCTTACCCTTACCCTTACCCTTACCCTTACCCTTACCCTTACCCTTACCCTTACCCTTACCCTTACCCTTACCGTTGCTTTTACCCTTAGGCTTAACCTTACCTTTACCCTTACCCTTACCCTTACCCTTACCCTTACCCTTACCCTTACCCTTACCCTAACCCTTACCCTTACCCTTACCCTTACCCTTACCCTTGCTTTTACCCTTAAGCTTACCCTTACCCTTACCCTCACCCTTACCCTTACCCTTACCCTTGCTTTTACCCTTAAGCTTACCCTTACCCTTACCCTTACCCTTACCCTCACCCTTACCCTTACCCTTACCCTTGCTTATACCCTTAAGCTTACCCTTACCCTCACCCTTACCCTTACCCTTACCCTTACCCTTACCCTTACCCTTACCCTTACCCTTACCCTTGCTTTTACCCTTAAGCTTACCCTTACCCTTACCCTTACCCTTTCCCTTACCCTTGCTTTTACCCTTAGGCTTACCCTTACCCTTACCCTCACCCTTACCCTTGCTTTTACCCTTGCTTTTACCCTTAAGCTTAACCTTACCCTTACCCTTACCCTTACTCTTACCCTTACCCTTACCCTTACCCTTACCCTTGCTTTTACCCTTAGGCTTACCCTTACCTTTACCCTTACCCTTACCCTTACCCTTACCCTTACCCTTACCCTTACCCTTGCTTTTAACCTTAAGCTAACCCTTACCCTTACCCTTACCCTTACCCTTACCCTTAACCTTACCCTTACCCTTGCTTTTACCCTTAAGCTCACCCTTACCCTTACCCTTACCCTTACCCTTACACTTACCCTTACCCTGACCCTTACCCTTGCTTTTACCCTTAAGCTTACCCTTACCCTTACCCTTACCCTTAAGCTTACCCTTACCCTTACCCTTACCCTTACCCTTACCCTTACCCTTACCCTTACTCTTGCTTTTACCCTTAAGCTTACCCTTACCCTTACCCTTACCCTTACCCTTACCCTTGCTTTTACCCTTAAGCTTACCCTTACCCTTACCCTTACCCTTACCCTTACCCTTAAGCTTACCCTTACCCTTACCCTTACCCTTACCCTTACCCTTACCCTTACCCTTGCTTTTACCCTTAAGCTTACCCTTACCCTTACCCTTACCCTTACCCTAACCCTTACCCTTAACCTTACCCTTACCCTTACCCTTACCCTTACCCTTACCCTTGCTTTTACCCTTAGGCTTACCCTTACCTTTACCCTTACCATTACCCTTACCCTTACCCTTACCCTTACCCTTACCCTTACCCTTACCCTTACCCTTGCTTTTACCCTTAAGCTTACCCTTACCCTTACCCTTACCCTTACCCTTACCCTTACCCTTACCCTTACCCTTACCCTTACCCTTACCCTTACCCTTGCTTTTACCCATAAGCTTACCCTTACCCTTACCCTTACTCTTACCCTTACCCTTACCCTTACCCTTACCCTTGCTTTTACCCTTAAGCTTACCCTTACCCTTACCTTTACCCTTACCCTTACCCTTACCCTTACCCTTACCCTTACCCTTACCCTTACCCTTACCCTTACCCTTACTCTTACCCTTGCTTTTACCCTTAGGCTTACCCTTACCTTTAGCCTAACCCTTACCCTTACCCTTACCCTTACCCTTACCCTTACCCTTACCCTTACCCTTGCTTTTACCCTTAAGCTTACCCTTACCCTTACCCTTACCCTTACCCTTACCCTTGCTTTTACCCTTAAGCTTACCCTTACCCTTACCCTTACCCTTACACTTACCCTTGCTTTAACCCTTAGGCTTACCCTTACCCTTACCCTTACCCTTACCCTTAAGCTTACCCTTACCCTTACCCTTACCCTTACCCTTACCCTTACCCTTACCCTTGCTTTTACCCTTAAGCTTACCCTTACCCTTACCCTTACCCTTACCCTTACCCTTACCCTTACCCTTACCCTTGCTTTGACCCTTAGGCTTACCCTTACCTTTACCCTTACCCTTACCCTTACCCTTACCCTTACCCTTACCCTTACCCTTGCTTTTACCCTTAAGCTTACCCTTACCCTTACCCTTACCCTTACCCTTACCCTTGCTTTTACCCTTAGGCTTACCCTTACCCTTACCCTTACCCTTACCCTTGCTTTTACCCTTAAGCTTACCCTTACCCTTACCCTTACCCTTACCCTTACCCTTACCCTTACCCTTACCCTTACCCTTACCCTTACTCTTACCCTTACCCTTACCCTTGCTTTTACCCTTAGGCTTAACCTTACCTTTACCCTTACCCTTACCCTTACCCTTACCCTTACCCTTACCCTTACCCTTACCCTTACCCTTACCCTTACCCTTACCCTTACCCTTACCCTTACCCTTACCCTTACCCTTACCCTTGCTTTTACCCTTAAGCTTACCCTTACCCTTACCCTTACCCTTACCCTTACCCTTACCCTTACCCTTACCCTTGCTTTTACCCTTAAGCTTACCCTTACCCTTACCCTTACCCTTACCCTCACCCTTACCCTTACCCTTACCCTTGCTTATACCCTTAAGCTTACCCTTACCCTTACCCTTACCCTTACCCTTACCCTTACCCTTACCCTTACCCTCAGCCTTACCCTTACCCTTACCCTTACCCTTACCCTTGCTTTTACCCTTAAGCTTACCCTTACCTTTACCCTTACCCTTACCCTTACCCTTGCTTTTACCCTTAAGCTTACCCTTACCCTTACCTTTACCCTTACCCTTACCCTTACCCTTACCCTTACCCTTACCCTTACCCTTACCCTTACCCTTACCCTTGCTTTTACCCTTAGGCTTACCCTTACCTTTAGCCTTACCCTTACCCTTACCCTTACCCTTACCCTTACCCTTACCCTTACCCTTGCTTTTACCCTTAAGCTTACCCTTACCTTTACCCTTACCCTTACCCTTACCCTTACCCTTACCCTTGCTTTTACCCTTAAGCTTACCCTTACCCTTACCCTTACCCTTACACTTACCCTTGCTTTTACCCTTAGGCTTACCCTTACCCTTACCCTTACCCTTACCCTTAAGCTTACCCTTACCCTTACCCTTACCCTTACCCTTACCCTTACCCTTACCCTTACCCTTACCCTTACCCTTACCCTTGCTTTTACCCTTAAGCTTACCCTTACCCTTACCCTTACTCTTACCCTTACCCTTACCCTTACCCTTACCCTTGCTTTTACCCTTAAGCTTACCCTTACCCTTACCTTTACCCTTACCCTTACCCTTACCCTTACCCTTACCCTTACCCTTACCCTTACCCTTACCCTTACCCTTACCCTTACCCTTACCCTTACCCTTGCTTTTACCCTTAAGCTTACCCTTACCCTTACCCTTACCCTTACCCTTACCCTTACCCTTACCCTTGCTTTTACCCTTAAGCTTACCCTTACCCTTACCCTTACCCTTACACTTACCCTTGCTTTTACCCTTAAGCTTACCCTTACCCTTATCCTTACCCTTACCCTTACTCTTACCCTTACCCTTACCCTTGCTTTGACCCTTAGGCTTACCCTTACCTTTACCCTTACCCTTACCCTTACCCTTACCCTTACCCTTACCCTTACCCTTACCCTTACCCTTACCCTTACCCTTACCCTTGCTTTTACCCTTAAGCTTACCCTGGGGTTTTATCGAGAGTGATTTTTCTTCTAGTGTTGATTTATTGTGGAATACATTTCATGAAATTTACAAAAACTTATTTGATATATCTTTTCCGTTCGTATTCGTACAAGAAAATAACAGGCATAAAATACCTTTAACACCGGAAGTTGAAAAAATTAAACAATATTTAGATGCTCTTTTCACAATTTCGTCTCATAGTTCTGAATATCTAACAGATTACAAGAAAATCAAATATCTGTATGATAAAAAACTACGAGAGATGAATCAAAATCATTTCAGAACATTAATTAATAAAAGCAAAAATAAAAGTAAAACTACTTGGAGCATACTCAAGAGATTAACTGGAAAAGGTAACTCTAATAAGAATATTTTCGAAAATGTCAAAGATCTTGAGACCTTAGCAAATACTTTCAGTGACTTTTTTGACAGTGCAAACTTTACTCGAGATAGACAACAGATACATCGAAACCAAGTTTTGAATAATGTAAACAGAAGTTCATTTTACTTTTTCCCTATAACTGAGAAAGAACTTATCAATGTCGTAAAAAAAATGAAAAATACAGGATCTTGTGGTTACGATGGTATTCCGATAACTGTGGTCAAAATTCTATTCAGTTGATAGCAAAGCCCTTAGCTCATATTATGTACCGTTCATACACGGAAGGGGTGTTTCCATCTGCCCTTAAAATAGCTTTAATCAAACCGCTTCATAAAAAAAGTTCAAAAAGCACTGCCGTGAAGGCAGCAACTTTCGCGCGCATGTTCAATGTAGATGACCGCTTCAGCAACGAATTTGAACGTGCGCGCGTACCAAATTTCAGTTCGATACGATCATAAGTTCTGGAGATATCGGGAAAAAATTTGTCAAATTTCGAGGTTTTCTTCTCGATATCGTTGATTTTTTCGGTATTACTCGAGAAATACTGATTCAGTCCTGATTAAACTTCACAGCTAGTTTTAAGATGCTAAAAGACAACTTTATGCAAAATTTCGTGATAATCGTGTTATTAGAACAATTTGAAAAAAAAAATTTATATGATTTTCTCATCATATCATCCTCATTAAATTCTGTATGAAACTTCGAACTGTTATTTTCGATGAAGTACTGAATTTCAATTCGATCTGATCTGTATTTTTGGAAACATTGGAAAAATAAAATTTTGATTGGGTATATCTACGGAATCATTGGGCGGATTTTACCCATTCACGAATTCGACCTTCGTAATTAAGCCCCAAACCTACTCTACAAATATCGAGTTTCTAAGTCGTTTCTTCCGGAAGTTATTGTGTTTACGGTCAGCCTAACGGCCGACTGCGTAAACACAATAACTTCCGAAAGAAACAACTTAGAAACTCGATATTTGTAGAGAAGGTTTGGACCTTAATTACGAAGGCCGAATTCGTGAATGGGTAAAATCCACCCAATGATTCCGTAGATATACCCAATCAAAATTTTATTTTTCCAATATTTCCAAAAATACAGACCAGATCGAATTGAAATCCAGTACTTCATCGAAAATAACAGTTCGAAGTTTCATACAGAATTTAATGAGGATGATATGATGAAAAAATCATATAAATTTTTTTTTTCAAATTGTTCTAATAACCCGATTATCACGAAATTTTGCACAAAGTTGTCTTTCAGCATCTTAAAACTAGCTGTGAAGTTTAATCAGGACTGAATCAGTATTTCTCGAGCAATACCAAAAAAATCAACGATATCGAGAAGAAAACCTCGAAATTTGACATATTTTTTCCCGATATCTCCAAAACTTATGATCGTATCGAGCTGAAATTTAGTACACTGCTGCGAAATTAGAAGGTCAAAGTGTGAGTATGATTTTTTTTGGATATGATGAATGGTTTCCGAAAAAAAAATTTTTTTGTAAAAAAATTTTGAAAAAAATTTTTTTAAAAATTTATTGACAATATGATCTTGACGAAATTTGGCTCAAAGTTGCGCGTCGTTATACTCCACCAAACTGCCAAGTTTGAATCCAATCGCTCAAGTAGTTTCTGGAATAAAAAATAAATAACTTCAAAACTTCAAATGCCTATAACTCCGAAACTATTTGATCGATTTGGCCCATTAACGAACTTAACCGCGGCATTCCAATGCGCGACCTACCCTGAAAGTTTCAAGTCGCTAGCTCACTTCGTTCGACAGTTATCGTGTCTACGGCCGGCCGGCCGGCCGGCCGGCCGGACAGAATCGATTTTGACACCGGATTCGTCATCAGTGAGTCCAACCTAGTCGATTGAGACCATTTTCGGCTCAATCATCCAAAATTACAGACATTTGATCAAAACGATAGCACGCTGTTCCCCTAGAACATGCGCGCAAAAATTAACTTCATACTACATTTTATGTTCTCAAATGGAATGTTACTCTTTTTCAGTCATGAAAACCAAACCGACATGAAGTGAAATCAATTACATACCTATGTAATCTATAATACTGAACGCGTTACAGGCAACACCGCCGAAACCACTGCAGGAGATCAAGAAAAACTTTTGCTAAATATGTTCCGTAACACTCATGTATCCCTTCCATATTGCTACATCAAAATTTGGTTGGCAAAAATGGCATGGGGATGGAACATAACCGGGAAGGATACATCAATTAATTTACACCTTATAATATTTTTCCTAGACAAAATGGGAAGGTTACTGAATGTATAGTGAGAATCAAGCTTTTTTAAGTTGAAATTCATAACCACCTACAAGTAACTACTAATTTTTCTGTATACGGGTATAATTTCTAATGTATGCGTTATATGAAATATTCTGAAGTGAAATTTATCTATTCTGCAAGGTAATCTTGATAATTTTGTGTATTTCACAGCATATCTGCCATTTTCTGAAACTATTTTGAGAAAAATCACAAATGAAGTTGCACCAACAACATCTAGATAGAAGATGGTATATAGAGGCTTATGAAGATATTGTTTGAAAACAATGTGAAACTTCTTGAATCGTAATATGCAACATACCTGATGAAGGCTATCAACTGATTAATTCTTCACATAAACCCCTGACACACTTCTCTAATGAACAAGTTTACTTGAACTCATTCATTCAATTATCTTTTCTTGTATCACCCAATGTATTCTATTGAACTATACTGTATTATCATCAATAATCGATAAATAAAAAATTACTTCAATATGCAGTTTTGCATTTGACCTGTTTGAAAAACATGATATCTTGGTTACTCAATCATATTTTAATGTCAATTATGAATTGGTCATCTCCATTAATGAAACAGAAAATTTAAATGTTCATAATACCGTAATTCTTTTACAAAATGAATATTACTTAATGCTTTGGTGATTCTCGGTCGAAGAGTGATGTACTATAAATATTGAAATTCAGTAAATTTGAGACATTGGAAATTCCTGTAAAATTAACGTGCATATGTTTAGTGAATATTGAATTGGAATAGTGAAAATTTTCGGATTTTATCGAAGAAATTTTTTTTAACGTTGTACAATGTTGAAATATGAATTTTTCATGCGATGATATATCTATTTCGTATTATTGGTGTCGTCCTGAGAAATTGAATTTTCATTTTATAGTCAATTTTATGTTTACATGTGGAGCCACGGTTAGGGTCTATCCTCGAACTTTCGGCCGTCTGTAAACGCGATAACTTTGCAAAGGAATGACTTGGACAGTCGAAATTTTCCGGGTAGGTTTAAAGTTTGAATTCGAAGGTTAAGTTCGGAATGAACAAAATCCGCCAAACGGTTCAGTAGATGAACGCATTTGAAATTTCATCATTTCAATATTCACAAAAATATATACACGATTTGGTCAAAATTCAGTTCGAGGATAGACGATAACTGTGATCGAATTTTACATTAGCTACTGATTTTTGGTAAATTTATAAACAGTGTGCTTCGTTTTTAATAATTCAGTCAACTATTCAATTAATCTACTCAAAAAGGCAAATCTACCCGCTAGGTAGATCTGGGCGCTTCCTACGTAGGTATCGTTTAAGTAGATCTACAGTAAAGATTGATCTATCGCTAGGTAGATCTGGGCGCGTACTAGTATGTGTTAATTATATTACGATTCTTCATTTATTTCTTCCGTTTAAATATACAGAATCTACCAACATTATATAAAGAAATAACCAAAAGGTCATTTGCAATTCATTAACTATTAACATTAACCAAATGATATATTGAAAAGTTGAAAGAATAATATAACAATATTAGCATTCAAGGATATCTTCAAAAGAGTCTTCCATCAAAGGGTTGCTGAATCCACTTTATTTAATCCATGGATCCTGGAGCTAGTGGTGAAAACCTACAAATCAAATATATATTATCAATTCAAAATTGAAAACTTTAGGAAATCATCCTTTTTTTTTTCAAGTGAAAAATGTTGCTATAAAATATTGGTAGGTTTTCCTACATTAGAAATACAAGTGAAAATAATGAAAACTATTAGTAATGGAAACAAATTGCTTCTGCGTTACTGCATCAATACAGCGTTACAAACTTTGAAAAGTATGTACAACTCTGTTAACGCAGAGGCGATTTCTATTAACAGTTTTAATTTTTTTTTGCCTACTATTCATTTTGAGTTCGAATAATTTGAAAGATACGTTTCTCTATGAATTTGGTATAAGAACTGCTACTCAGGGGACAAATATGATTGAGAATCCTAATTTACTTAAAAATACAGGTTTATTTTCAACTGAAAAAAATTTTCATTTACCTATTTAATTTTGGCAACTTCAGCACTAGAAGCAAGGCTTGTTGTATCAGGCCTTTCTACTGAAGGTTGATCAGATGTTGAAAGCATCAATGGTTTTCTCTTTTTGCCTGCATTGAATATCTGAATGGAAATATCTTTTATAAATCCTGTCTTGTTCAAGTAATAAAGAAATGTTTATTAAGAACTTATGATTTTTAAATATTCAATAACCCGAATCATTCGGTATGCCCTACCAAAATAACCTACATGATATTACTCGACTAAATATGCTTGAAATTTGGAAAAAACGTGTAAATGATGATGAGTTGAATAGAATCAGTACCAACCTCGAACCGACCTATTACAAAGTATTTAATTGAATACTTTTGTCAACTTTGGAAACCTACAGTGTAACATCACTATGCCCATTAAAGAGAATTTTCTTTGAAAATCACTGGTTTCTCCATTCGTTCACCTGAAATCATTATTATGGCATTAATAATATTCGTTATTTCTTATGAATTTCCTTATCTTCGGAGATGAAAAGCTCCTCAAATCATTCTATTGAGTGTATTATATCTGCTTACGGTAAGAGATTAATGGAATTATTGTAGAAAACACTAATATCTTAATTTTACCACTTGAGGTCGATGACTTATGCTTAGTTATGAAGAGAAAATATTCATTTAAAATCTATAAATTAGCAGGAAATGTTTAGAAAAAGCTCGATCCCTACCTTTTCTAATAATTGTTAATCATTTTATCTCATCTGCAAGCCTCAAAACAACAGTTAAAAAGTTTTTGTTCGGAGATGCTGTTGACAGTTTGAACTTATGTTGGGATCTGGAAAATAACACAAAATTCACATTGAAAAAGTTGATGGGGATCAGAACCAACCTGTAATAGACCAGTTGCGATGTAGTTTATATTACATTTCTGTCGATTTAGTTCGGTTCCATGTTAAAGTTCCGTTTGAGAGTTTCTCAGCTACATTGATGGAAGGTTTTCAGGGAAAAAACACCTATTTCTTCATCTTAGGGCTGAAAAATGATTACTTATGTTTAGTTATTGCCTTTTCATGCATTTTACGCCTAGAATTCGACGAATTTGAAAAATTTTTTTTCACTTTTTTCACGTGAAATTTTCATGTGATGACAGTAAACTAAGCTGGATTCTCGAAAATAAGTCAAATTTAGTTTCAAAACAGTTAATAGGGATAAGAACAAACCTGTAATCAATCCATTTCGATATATATTATTCCATATCTTCGTCGATTCCCTTCGATTCCACTATAAACTTTTCTCAGAGAGATGCTTCCAGTCGGTTGACAGAACGATAGAACTTCTTTCAGAAAAATAGCTAATTTCTCGAATCTCCAACTCGAAAACAATGTTATTTGCTTGTATTTTGCCATTTCCAATAATTTTCATCGGTAATTCGTCGATTTTTAACATATTTTCATCATCTTCGAGAATTTCTCAACCAACAGCCGTGACAACAACAAACCCATATATATCTTGTCTATGAAAAAACCGTACTCGATGGTCCGTCAGAATATTTCGGAGGAAAGCAACAATATCGAGAAGAAAACCTCGAAATTTGACATATTTTTTCCCGATATCTCCAAAACTTACGATCGTATCGAATTGAAATTTGGCACACTGCTGTGAAATATGAAGCTCAAAGTGTGGGTAGAATTTTTTTTTTGGTATGATGAATGTTTTCCGAAAAAAAAGATTTTTTGTAAAAAAATTTCGAAAAAAATTTTTTTTTTAATTTACTGAGAATATGATCCTGACGAAATTTGGCTCAAAGTTGCGCGTCATTATACTCCACCAAACTGCCAAGTTTGAATCCAATCGCTTGAGTAGTTTCTGAAATAAAAAATAAATAACTTCAAAACTTCAAGTGCCTATAACTCCGAAACTATTCGACCGATTTGGCCCATTAACGAACTTAACCGCGGCATTCTGATGCGCAACCTATCCTGAAAGTTTCAAGTAGCTAGCTTGCTTCTGTCGACAGTTATCGTGTCTACGGCCGGCCGGCCGGACAGAATCAATTTTGACACCGGATTCGTCATCAGTGAGTCCAACCTAGTCGATTGAGACCATTTTCGGCTCAATCATCCAAAATTACAGACATTTGATCAAAACGATAGCACGCTGTTCCCCTAGAACATGCGCGCAAAAAGGATATCAAGATTAAACAAAATAGATTCTCAAGAAAAAATTTAGAATTACCATTAATTTTGTAATATCACAAATTCAATATATTTGAGCGACAGTTGTTTCAAACTGGCCAAGAAATATTATTCTAATTTTTATGGGAAGGATAAACCATCATTTGTTGGATAATCCAATTAACAGTGCTGTTCCTAATGTGGCATACGAAATCAGTAACAATGCCTACATAGAAAAACAATATCCTATTAACTATGAATATATTCATTAACGAAGATAATTTTGAAAAATATTACTCCTCACCCAATATTTTTCGGATGGAAAATTTTCAGATTATAGAGATTTGAGAATGAAACAATTGAATAATCTGTGTATATTAGTAGGGATGTAAAGTTGAATAATAATCCTGTTGTATTCAACAGATACATCAGTCCGTGTAATATCTCATTTTGAAAAATGCAATAAATTTCAATTTTGTAGAGAATCCTCAGATCATCTCAGTTTTTCTATAGGTGATATTGAAATTTATCATATTTGACAGGCAAATATCAACCCTCAAGGAAAATTTTCAATATACACAATATAATGTTTTATTTAGAAAGTTTATTTTTAACAAAGCTGTGACATCCCACTCCATGTTGCTATATTATATTGATCAGCTAATGAAAAACTATATAAATAAATATAGAACCACATGAAAGAATATTACTAAATCTGTATAACGTTAAATTTGTTTTCTTAGGATGAATCTCCAACGTTCCACCATGCCTATCACGCATCACCTATTATGAATTTCTAGGAGTTGGTATTCAATATAAACTAAACAGACAACAGTTGTACTTCTTTCACCAAATTCCAAACTGTCAAAATTAACAAATCTCAATTTTGAGCGGAGCTTTGTGGCTTTTACAGCTATAAGCACTTTTGCAATGTTGTATTGTTTTGATCCTATTATATCAACTTAATTCAATTTCATAAAACATCAATTATTCAGTGCATATAATTATTTGCAGCATATGCGTTGTTGTTGATAATATAAATAAATTGGGAACTTTCTTAGCTTTCAAGTAGTTTTCACTGTTACTCAATCTTATAGATTGTTAACAAACTTCCAGTTTTCTATGGAAAACCTTAACCAGCTTAGTTTTTTTCTGTGATGAGGCACCTGCAATTATTCATATTCGCGAATCAAATATCAGCTCTTTATCAATATGCACAAAATTGACGATATGCTTCGATTTTAGAAATTGAAGCGGCCTTAAAAATTGATGAATCATCATTCATAAAATGTATAAACATTTTTTGGACCAATACTGTTTATCCTAAGCATTGAAATCTAAAATTGTACTATTGTAATTATTGATTTTTATCGAGCCGTTCATATGATTGACTGACTGAACAATGATATATTGAATCTCAATCTCTTTCCCCATAAGGGATAGATAAAAAAAAATTAAAATTCACGATTGGTTCTCTTTCAATATTCAAATTTTGCTTGGATAATGAGTTGTTAGTATGTTTTGCCTCATAAAATATAAAGTTTTAAATGTAATACTTACTAATGGTTAAAATAACATTTTTCCAAATCAATATTGATCTCGTCTTTCTTGCTTCCTCATTTCGAACCATTATTATGATCCAAAAGGTTGGCAGGAAAAACACACGCATACACATTGAACTGCGCTACACTAAAAACCATATATTCGAGCACATTTTCAATCAATCTCATCTCTAGGAAGGCAGGACTACAGATTACCACAACATTCTAGGAGTTTCCTGAATACTGTCAACATAACCCTTGCCTCAGAATCCTCGGTAAAACAATATTTATCTGTAAAACGATACAAATAATCACGATTAAATATAAACAATTAAGTACATTATTCATTCAAATATCTCTGTTTTTTGATAACTTATGCGTTACTTTCAATTTCCTAGAGAAAACCCAAACCATCTTATTTATTCCTATGAGAAAGCACCTCGAATTAATCGTATCTGTGAGTCGAATTTCAGCTCCTAATCAATAATTACAAAATAGTAAAGATATGCTTTGAATTGAGAAATTGAAGCAGCTATATAATACTGATGAATCATGATTCATAAAATGTATACAAATTTTTTAGAGCAAAATAATTGGGCCAATACTGTTTATCTGAAGCATTGAAATTTCATTTTCACATCGTAGTGTTGAAATTATTGATTTTTATCAAGCTGTTCATTGATTGGAAAATGATATAATATATCACTATGTCGTTCATTTGGAATAGATAAAAAAAAATTCCACGATAGGTTTTCTTTCGATATTCAAATATTGCTTGGAAAATGAATTGTTAGGAGGTTCTTTCTCATAAAATATTAAGTTATAAACACTGTACTCACTAAGCATTATTGTATTCCAAAAGGTTGTCAGGAACAACAGACGCATACACATTGAACTGCACTACACTCAAAATTATATATCCGAGCACATTTTCACACAATCCCATCTCTAGGAGGGCAGGACTACAGATTACCACAACATTCTAGGAGTTTCCTGAATACTGTCAACATAACCCTTGCCTCAGAATCCTTGGTAAAACAATATTTATCTGTAAAAAGATACAAATTATACATATAATAGTTTAGATATAATCAATGAATTGCTTTACCTAGAGTTTCAATCATATTAATTTCCCAATGATTCACAACAAGAAGGCATTGATTAATTATTCCAACGAATTTGATCATCTTCGAAATCTTTGAATTATTTCAACAGAACTGAACCAATGTTGACATTCTCTGATGAGAAACTAAGGCAGAGCATTCAATTTCCAGGCCACAATATGAATAACTACAGTCGCATATATAATTTGATAGCTTGTCCAATATAATATTCCTGAAAATAAAACAATAATTACAAAAATGCATCTGCAAATTGTGTGAAAGCGTAATACGTACAATGAATGTCTGCAAACCAAATTGGCATCTTTCTATTGGGAAATTTGCACTAAAATCTTTTCAATGTACGTAATTAGGATAAAAAACAACAGTGCCCTCTGATGGTTTCTGTATATGTTCCATTTGTCTGCGGAAAAGTAAAATTGTTAACATATGAATAAAATTCACGATATGGTATAATAAGAACGAAACAGGTGGTTAAAGGGTAGAAAAGGTTAGATGAAGTGGTATTTACCTTTGCATTAGATGGATTCCTCAAAATTCAAACCTCTGCATGTGAATTTCAGATCGTCAATCCAATTATCGTTTCAAGATTCCTAAAAAATATTATTGTTATCAAATGCTACATACACTTCTGATCACTTTACAGTACTTTTAAACTGATATAATTCAATAATACAGTTAATATTCTGATTTAGAAAGATACGCCGCTAACCAAACAAAAATGTTGTTTTGCATAGCCATCTAACAAACAACATAGAACAGATCATAGAGTGGTCTGTGGTTTTGGCCTTCTCCTAAAAATTTAATAATTGAAGAAAATTCAACTTATATTAATTAATTAAAGTTATTCACACTTCGAGGGAAACGATTAGGCTGCATTAATTTTTCTATTCAATAAGACGTAATTATAATTAAAAAGAAATAATTTGGTCTATCAACGATTATATTCTATGATCATAGAGTCGAGCTAACTAAGAGAAAATTCAAATTTAACCCACTTTTCTAGATAAGTTTTTCAAGAAAACGAAACGAAATATCGATAAAAGAGCATCAGAAATTATCAACACTATCTTTAATCTTGGAAAAAGCATCAGAAAAAGCAACGTACCTTGTACACAACGGTAGGATTCCAGTTGAATTGAAAGTTCCAGACCGATACAAAATATGCTTGAAATTTGGAAAAAACGTGAAAATGACGATGAAAGAGTTGAATAGAATCAGTACCAACCTCGAACCGACCTATTACAATGTATTTAATTGAATTATTTTGTCAACTTTGGAAACTTACAGTGTAACATCACTATGCCTATTAAAGAGAATTTTCTTTGAAAATCACTGGTTTCTCCATTCGTTCACCTGAAATCATTATTATGGCATTAATAATATTCGTTATTTCTTATGAATTTCTTTACCTTCAGAGATGAAAAGCTCCTCAAATCATTCTATCGAGTGTATTATATCTGCTAACGGTGAGAGATTAATGGCATTATTGTAGAAAACACTAATATCTAGCAGGAAATGTTTAGAAAAAGCTCGATCCCTACCTTTTCTAATAATTGTTAATCATTTTATCTCATCTGCAAGCCTCAAAACAACAGTTAAAAAGTTTTTGTTCGGAGATGCTGTTGACAGTTTGAACTTATGCTGGGATCTAAAAAATAACACAAAATTCACAATGAAAAAGTTGATGGGGATCAGAACCAACCTGTAATCGAGCAGTTGCGATGTAATTTATATTACATTTACGTCGATTTAGTTCGGTTCCATGTTAAAGTTCCGTTTCAGAGTTTCTCAGTGACATTGATGGAAGTTTTTCAGGGAAAAAACACTTATTTCTTCATCTCAAGGCTGGAAAACGATTACTTATGCTTATTTATTGCCATTTAATACAATTATTGTTAGTAATTCGTAGATATTAAATAATTTCCTTTACTTGAGTGAAATTTTCAAGTAACACTACGTAGCAATGTCAAAATGAAGAGGAAATATTTATTTAAAATCTATAAATTAGCAGAAAATGTTCGGGAAAACCTCGATCCCTACCTGTTCTAATACTTGTTGACCACTTTCAACATTTTATCTCATCCTCAAGCCTCAAAACTTATGACTGAAAAATGTTCATTCACAGTTCCTGTTTATAGTTTCGAGTTATGCTGTAATCTCGAAAATAACTTAAAGTTGTTGTTGAATTGGTTAATAGGGATCAGTACCAACCTGTATTCGACTCGTTTCGATATATTTCATGCCATATTTACGTCGATATCTTTCACTTCCATCATGAAGTTGGTTCGGAGAGTTCCTGCGGGTAATCAATGAGAGTTTTTTCTGGAAAAAAGTAACTATTTCTCCATTATATCGTTTGAAAACGACGAATCCTGCTTAGTTGTTGCCTTTTCATGCAATTTACGTCTGGAATTCGACGAACATGAACAATATTTTTCACTTTTGTGAAATTTTCAGGTGATGAAAGTAAACTAAGCTGGATTCTCGAAAATAAGTCAAAGTTAGTTTCAAAACGGTTTATAGGGATAAGAACAAACCTGTATTCTACCCATTTCGAAATATATTATTCCATATTATCGTCTATTCGCTTCGATTTCACTATAAACTTTTCTTAAGAGAGATGCTTCCAGCCGGTTGACAGATCAATAGAACTTCTTTCTGAAGAAGAGCCAATTTCTCGAATCTCCAGCTCGGAAACAATGTTATTTGCTTATTTTTTGCCATTTCCAGCAATTTTCATCGGTAATTCGTTGATTTTTAACAGATTTTCATCATCTTCGAGAATTGAATTTCTCAACCGACAGCCGTGACAACAACAAACCCATATATCTTGTCTATGAACAAACCGTACTCGATGGTCCGATATCGGAGAAAAGCAACAATATCGAGAAGAAAACCTCGAAATTTGACATATTTTTTCCCGATATCTCGAAAACTTATGATCGTATCGAACTGAAATTTGGTGCATTGCTGTGAAATTAGAAGGTCAAAGCGTGAGTATAATTTTTCAAGGATATGATAAATGGTTTCCGAAAAAAAAATTTATTTGGAAAAAAATTTCGAAAAAATTTTTTTTTAAAAATAATCAACAATATAATCCTGTCGAAATTTGGCTCAAAGTTGCGCGTCGTTGTACTTCACCTAACCGCCAAGTTTGAATCCAATCGCTCGAGTAGTTTCTGAAATAAAAAATAAATAACTTCAAAACTTCAAATGCCTATAACTCCGAAACTATTCGATCGATTTGGCCCATTAACGAACTTAACCGCGGCATTCCAATGCGCGACCTACCCTGAAAGTTTCGAGTTGCTAGCTCACTTCGTTCGACAGTTATCGTGTCTACGGCCGGCCGGCCGGCCGGCCGGACAGAATCGATTTTGACACCGGATTCGTCATCAGTGAGTCCAACCTAGTCGATTGAGACCATTTTCGGCTCAATCATCCAAAATTACAGACATTTGATCAAAACGATAGCACGCTGTTCCCCTAGAACATGCGCGCAAAAAGGAAGTGAACAGGATGTCAATAATTTCCGTCCAATTAGTTTACTCAGCTCTTTCTCTAAAATGTTCGAGAGACTTTTGGTCGGAAGACTCTGTTCATTCATGTACAAATTCAAAATGTTTTCTGCTAGACAACATGGTTACCTTAAAAATAGAAATACTACTACAGCAATGTTTGAATTGGTTTGTGATATTGTTGATGCTTTGGAGAATAATGAGGTCCCTATTGGGCTTTTTTTGGATTTGTCTAAGGCTTTTGACAGCGTAGATCATGAACTGCTCTTGAGGAAGCTCTCTATTTGTGGCATACGCGACTGCCAACTAGAGTGGTTTAAAAGCTATTTATCCAATAGAGTTCAGAGAGTTTGCATTGATAATGGAGATCAGATTGTTACGTCAGGAGATAAAACTAGTAATGTGGGAGTGTGTCAGGGAAGTATTCTGGGACCATTTTTGTTTCTGGTTTACGTCAATGATCTTGACCTATTATTGTTTGTTGATGATGCAAGTGCCTTGTTACACAGTAAAGATCTCAATTCGAGTATTAGACGGGTTCAGTCAGTCTTCAGTTCAGTACAGCAGTATTGTGATCAAAATGAGTTAACACTTAATGTCGGTAAAACTGAGTGCGTGATTTTTAGAACTATTCAGTCGGAGAATATATATCCTCAATCAATAACTTTGGATAACACTCCAGTCAGATTTTCAACATCTACGAAATTTCTTGGAGTTTCGTTAGACTGTCATCTCAAATGGGTTGACCATGTGAATCTGGTCAGCAAAAGACTTAATCAAGTGCTGTACATGATCAGAGTTTTGTCTCGGAGGGTGGATGTGGAACTCCTTAAGACAGTCTACTACACTAATTTCGTTTCGATTCTCAGGTATGGGCTTGTTGTATGGGGTGGAAGCAGCGATATAAATAAATTATTTATTCTGCAAAAATTTGCTTTGAGGGCAATAATTGGTTTGGGTTACAAAGAATCGTGTAGAGGTTGTTTTAGAAATAATTCCATGCTTACCCTTCCGGGACTGTATGTGTTGGAATGTCTACTGTTCGTGAGAAAACATCCTGAATATTTTGATGATCTGTTCAATAAAAACAATACAAGGCGCAAAATTCCATATCACTTTCCAAGGCATTCCTTGACACTTACTGAGAAGAATTCAAAATATATGTGCATAAAGCTGTTCAATATAATACCCAAAAACCTTATCATCTTACCTGATATAAAAAAATTTAAATCTGAAATAACCAATCTCATTGTGAAAATTGAACCATATTCGATCAAGGAATTCATGGAATATCCTTTTAGAGTATAATTAAGTATGTTGTATTTTTGACGTTTTTCTCTCTTCTTTGTATATACACTGATTATGGGAATAAAGTAATGTTTATGTTTATGTTTATGTTACCCTTACCCTTACCCTTACCCTTACCCTTGCTTTTACCCTTAGGCTTACCCTTACCCTTACCCTTACCCTTACCCTTGCTTTTACCCTTAAGCTTACCCTTACCCTTACCCTTACCCTTACCCTTACCCTTACCCTTACCCTTACCCTTACCCTTACCCTTACCCTTACCCTTACCCTTGCTTTTACCCTTAGGCTTAACCTTACCTTTACCCTTACCCTTACCCTTACCCTTACCCTTACCCTTACCCTTACCCTTACCCTTACCCTTACCCTTACCCTTACCCTTACCCTTACCCTTACCCTTACCCTTACCCTTGCTTTTACCCTTAAGCTTACCCTTACCCTTACCCTTACCCTTACCCTTACCCTTACCCTTACCCTTACCCTTACCCTTGCTTATACCCTTAAGCTTACCCTTACCCTTACCCTTACCCTTACCCTTACCCTTACCCTTACCCTTACCCTTACCCTTACCCTTACCCTTACCCTTACCCTTGCTTTTACCCTTAGGCTTACCCTTACCTTTACCCTTACCCTTACCCTTACCCTTACCCTTACCCTTACCCTTACCCTTACCCTTGCTTTTACCCTTAAGCTTACCCTTACCCTTACCCTTACCCTTACCCTTACCCTAACCCTTACCCTTGCTTTTACCCTTAAGCTCACCCTTACCCTTACCCTTACCCTTACGCTTACCCTTACCCTTACCCTTACCCTTACCCTTACCCTTACCCTTACCCTTACCCTTACCCTTGCTTTTACCCTTAAGCTTACCCTTACCCTTACCCTTACCCTTACCCTTACCCTCACCCTTACCCTTACCCTTACCCTTACCCTTATCCTTACCCTTGCTTTTAGCCTTAAGCTTACCCTTACCCTTACCCTTACCCTTACCCTTACCCTTACCCTTACCCTTACCCTTACCCTTGCTTTTACTCTTAGGCTTACCCTTACCTTTACCCTTACCCTTACCCTTACCCTTACCCTTACCCTTACCCTTACCCTTACCCTTACCCTTACCCTTACCCTCACCCTTGCTTTTACCCTTAAGCTTACCCTTACCCTTACCCTTACCCTTACCCTTACCCTTGCTTTTACCCTTAAGCTTACCCTTACCCTTACCCTTACCCTTACCCTTGCTTTTACCCTTAGGCTTACCCTTACCCTTACCCTTACTCTTACCCTTGCTTTTACCCTTAAGCTTACCCTTACCCTTACCCTTACTCTTACCCTTACCCTTACCCTTACCCTGGCTTTTACCCTTAGGCTTACCCTTACCTTTACCCTTACCCTTACCCTTACCCTTACCCTTACCCTTACCCTTACCCTTACCCTTACCCTTACCCTTACCCATACCCTTACCCTTACCCTTACCCTTGCTTTTACCCTTAAGCTAACCCTTACCCTTACCCTTACCCTTACCCTTACCCTTTACCTTACCCTTACCCTTGCTTTTACCCTTAAGCTCACCCTTACCCTTACCCTTACCCTTACCCTTACACTTACCCTTACCCTGACCCTTACCCTTGCTTTTACCCTTAAGCTTACCCTTACTCTTACCCTTACCCTTACCCTTAAGCTTACCCTTACCCTTACCCTTACCCTTACCCTTACCCTTACCCTTACCCTTACCCTTGCTTTTACCCTTAAGCTTACCCTTACCCTTACCCTTACCCTTACCCTTACCCTTGCTTTTACCCTTAAGCTCACCCTTACCCTTACCCTTACCCTTACCCTTAACCTTAAGCTTACCCTTACCCTTTCCCTTACCCTTACCCTTACCCTTACCCTTACCCTTACCCTTGCTTTTACCCTTAAGCTTACCCTTACCCTTACCCTTACCCTTACCCTAACCCTTACCCTTAACCTTACCCTTACCCTTACCCTTACCCTTACCCTTGCTTTTACCCTTAGGCTTACCCTTACCTTTACCCTTACCATTACCCTTACCATTACCCTTACCCTTACCCTTACCCTTACCCTTGCTTTTACCCTTAAGCTTACCCTTACCCTTACCCTTACCCTTACCCTTACCCTTACCCTTACCCTTACCCTTACCCTTACCCTTACCCTTACCCTTACCCTTACCCTTGCTTTTACCCTTAAGCTTACCCTTACCCTTACCCTTACCCTTACCCTTACCCTTACCCTTACCCTTACCCTTACCCTTACCCTTACCCTTACCCTTACCCTTACCCTTGCTTTTACCCTTAAGCTTACCCTTACCCTTACCCTTACTCTTACCCTTACCCTTACCCTTACCCTTACCCTTGCTTTCACCCTTAAGCTTACCCTTACCCTTACCTTTACCCTTACCCTTACCCTTAAACTTACCCTTACCCTTACCCTTACCCTTACCCTTACCCTTACCCTTACCCTTACCCTTGCTTTTACCCTTAGGCTTACCCTTACCTTTAGCCTTACCCTTACCCTTACCCTTACCCTTACCCTTACCCTTACCCTTGCTTTTACCCTTAAGCTTACCCTTACCCTTACCCTTACCCTTACCCTTACCCTTACCCTTGCTTTTACCCTTAAGCTTACCCTTACCCTTACCCTTACCCTTACACTCACCCTTGCTTTTACCCTTAGGCTTACCCTTACCCTTACCCTTACCCTTACCCTTAAGCTTACCCTTACCCTTACCCTTACCCTTACCCTTACCCTTACCCTTACCCTTACCCTTGCCCTTACCCTTGCTTTTACCCTTAAGCTTACCCTTACCCTTACCCTTACCCTTACCCTTACCCTTACCCTTACCCTTACCCTTACCCTTACCCTTGCTTTGACCCTTAGGCTTACCCTTACCTTTACCCTTACCCTTACCCTTACCCTTACCCTTACCCTTACCCTTACCCTTACCCTTACCCTTGCTTTTACCCTTAAGCTTACCCTTACCCTTACCCTTACCCTTACCCTTACCCTTACCCTTACCCTTACCCTTGCTTTTACCCTTAAGCTTACCCTTACCCTTACCTTTACCCTTACCCTTACCCTTGCTTTTACCCTTAGGCTTACCCTTACCCTTACCCTTACCCTTACCCTTGCTTTTACCCTTAAGCTTACCCTTACCCTTACCCTTACCCTTACCCTTACCCTTACCCTTACCCTTACCCTTACCCTTACCGTTGCTTTTACCCTTAGGCTTAACCTTACCTTTACCCTTACCCTTACCCTTACCCTTACCCTTACCCTTACCCTTACCCTTACCCTTACCCTTACCCTTACCCTTACCCTTACCCTTACCCTTACCCTTACCCTTGCTTTTACCCTTAAGCTTACCCTTACCCTTACCCTTACCCTTACCCTTACCCTTACCCTTACCCTTGCTTTTACCCTTAAGCTTACCCTTACCCTTACCCTTACCCTTACCCTCACCCTTACCCTTACCCTTACCCTTGCTTATACCCTTAAGCTCAACCTTACCCTTACCCTTACCCTTACCCTTACCCTTACCCTTACCCTTACCCTTACCCTTACCCTTACCCTTACCCTTACCCTTACCCTTGCTTTTACCCTTAGGCTTACCCTTACCCTTACCCTTACCCTTACCCTTGCTTTTACCCTTAAGCTTAACCTTACCCTTACCCTTACCCTTACTCTTACCCTTACCCTTACCCTTACCCTTACCCTTGCTTTTACCCTTAGGCTTACCCTTACCTTTACCCTTACCCTTACCCTCACCCTTACCCTTACCCTTACCCTTACCCTTACCCTTACCCTTACCCTTGCTTTTAACCTTAAGCTAACCCTTACCCTTACCCTTACCCTTACCCTTACCCTTAACCTTACCCTTACCCTTGCTTTTACCCTTAAGCTCACCCTTACCCTTACCCTTACCCTTACCCTTACACTTACCCTTACCCTGACCCTTACCCTTGCTTTTACCCTTAAGCTTACCCTTACCCTTACCCTTACCCTTAAGCTTACCCTTACCCTTACCCTTACCCTTACCCTTACCCTTACCCTTACCCTTACTCTTGCTTTTACCCTTAAGCTTACCCTTACCCTTACCCTTACCCTTACCCTTACCCTTGCTTTTACCCTTAAGCTTACCCTTACCCTTACCCTTACCCTTACCCTTACCCTTAAGCTTACCCTTACCCTTACCCTTACCCTTACCCTTACCCTTACCCTTACCCTTACCCTTGCTTTTACCCTTAAGCTTACCCTTACCCTTACCCTTACCCTTACCCTAACCCTTACCCTTAACCTTACCCTTACCCTTACCCTTACCCTTACCCTTACCCTTACCCTTGCTTTTACCCTTAGGCTTACCCTTACCTTTACCCTTACCATTACCCTTACCCTTACCCTTACCCTTACCCTTACCCTTACCCTTGCTTTTACCCTTAAGCTTACCCTTACCCTTACCCTTACCCTTACCCTTACCCTTACCCTTACCCTTACCCTTACCCTTACCCTTACCCTTGCTTTTACCCATAAGCTTACCCTTACCCTTACCCTTACTCTTACCCTTACCCTTACCCTTACCCTTACCCTTGCTTTTACCCTTAAGCTTACCCTTACCCTTACCTTTACCCTTACCCTTACCCTTACCCTTACCCTTACCTTTACCCTTACCCTTACCCTTACCCTTACTCTTACCCTTGCTTTTACCCTTAGGCTTACCCTTACCTTTAGCCTAACCCTTACCCTTACCCTTACCCTTACCCTTACCCTTACCCTTGCTTTTACCCTTAAGCTTACCCTTACCCTTACCCTTACCCTTACCCTTACCCTTGCTTTTACCCTTAAGCTTACCCTTACCCTTACCCTTACCCTTACACTTACCCTTGCTTTTACCCTTAGGCTTACCCTTACCCTCACCCTTACCCTTACCCTTAAGCTTACCCTTACCCTTACCCTTACCCTTACCTTTACCCTTACCCTTACCCTTACCCTTACCCTTACCCTTACCCTTACCCTTACCCTTACCCTTACCCTTACCCTTACCCTTACCCTTGCTTTTACCCTTAAGCTTACCCTTACCCTTACCCTTACCCTTACCCTTACCCTTACCCTTACCCTTACCCTTACCCTTACCCTTGCTTTGACCCTTAGGCTTACCCTTACCTTTACCCTTACCCTTACCCTTACCCTTACCCTTACCCTTACCCTTACCCTTGCTTTTACCCTCAAGCTTACCCTTACCCTTAACCTTACCCTTACCCTCACCCTTGCTTTTACCCTTAGGCTTACCCTTACCCTTACCCTTACCCTTACCCTTGCTTTTACCCTTAAGCTTACCCTTACCCTTACCCTTACCCTTACCCTTACCCTTACCCTTACCCTTACCCTTACCCTTACCCTTACTCTTACCCTTACCCTTACCCTTGCTTTTACCCTTAGGCTTAACCTTACCTTTACCCTTACCCTTACCCTTACCCTTACCCTTACCCTTACCCTTACCCTTACCCTTACCCTTACCCTTACCCTTACCCTTACCCTTGCTTTTACCCTTAAGCTTACCCTTACCCTTACCCTTACCCTTACCCTTACCCTTACCCTTACCCTTACCCTTGCTTTTACCCTTAAGCTTACCCTTACCCTTACCCTTACCCTTACCCTCACCCTTACCCTTACCCTTACCCTTGCTTATACCCTTAAGCTTACCCTTACCCTTACCCTTACCCTTACCCTTACCCTTACCCTCACCCTTACCCTTACCCTTACCCTTACCCTTACCCTTGCTTTTACCCTTAAGCTTACCCTTACCTTTACCCTTACCCTTACCCTTACCCTTACCCTTACCCTTACCCTTACCCTTACCCTTGCTTTTACCCTTAAGCTTACCCTTACCCTTACCCTTACCCTTACCCTTACCCTTACCCTAACCCTTACCCTTGCTTTTACCCTTAAGCTTACCCTTACCCTTACCCTTACCCTTACCCTTACCCTTACCCTTGCCCTTACCCTTACCCTTACCCTTACCCTTACCCTTACCCTTGCTTTTACCCTTAAGCTTACCCTTACCCTTACCCTTACCCTTACCCTTACCCTTACCCTTACCCTTACCCTTATCCTTACCCTTGCATTTACCCTTAAGCTTACCCTTACCCTTACCCTTACCCTTACCCTTACCCTTACCCTTACCCTTACCCTTACCCTTACCCTTACCCTTACCCTTACCCTTGCTTTTACTCTTAGGCTTACCCTTACCTTTACCCTTACCCTTACCCTTACCCTCACCCTCACCCTTACCCTTACCCTTGCTTTTACCCTTAAGCTTACCCTTACCCTTACCCTTACCCTTACCCTTACCCTTGCTTTTACCCTTAAGCTTACCCTTACCCCTACCCTTAACCTTACCCTTACCCTTGCTTTTACCCTTAGGCTTACCCTTACCCTTACCCTTGCTTTTACCCTTAAGCTTACCCTTACCCTTACCCTTACTCTTACCCTTACCCTTACCCTTACCCTTACCCTTACCCTTACCCTTACCCTTACCCTTACCCTTACCCTTACCCTTGCTTTTACCCTTAGGCTTACCCTTACCTTTACCCTTACCCTAACCCTTACCCTTACCCTTACCCTTACCCTTACCCTTGCTTTTACCCTTAAGCTTACCCTTACCCTTACCCTTACCCTTACCCTTACCCTTACCCTTACCCTTACCCTTACCCTTACCCTTACCCTTACCCTTGCTTTTACCCTTAAGCTTATCCTTACCCTTACCCTTACCCTTACCCTTACCCTTACCCTTACCCTTGCTTTTACCCTTAAGCTTACCCTTACCCTTACCCTTACCCTTACCCTTACCCTTACCCTTACCCTTACCCTTACCCTTACCCTTACCCTTACCCTTGCTTTTACCCTTAGGCTTACCCTTACCTTTACCCTTACCCTTACCCTTACCCTTACCCTTGCTTTTACCCTTAAGCTTACTCTTACCCTTACCCTTACCCTTAAGCTTACCCTTACCCTTACCCTTACCCTTACCCTTACCCTTACCCTTACCCTTACCCTTACCCTTACCCTTACCCTTACCCTTGCTTTTACCCTTAAGCTTACCCTTACCCTTACCCTTACCCTTACCCTTACCCTTGCTTTTACCCTTAAGCTTACCCCTACCCTTACCCTTACCCTTAAGCTTACCCTTACCCTTACCCTTACCCTTACCCTTACCCTTACCCTTACCCTTACCCTTACCCTTACCCTTACCCTTACCCTTACCCTTACCCTTACCCTTACCCTTACCCTTACCCTTACCCTTACCCTTACCCTTGCTTTTACCCTTAAGCTTACCCTTACCCTTACCCTTACCCTTACCCTTAAGCTTACCCTTACCCTTACCCTTACCCTTACCCTTACCCTTACCCTTACCCTTAACCTTACCCTTGCTTTTACCCTTAAGCTTACCCTTACCCTTACCCTTACCCTTACCCTTAAGCTTACCCTTACCCTTACCCTTACCCTTACCCTTACCCTTGCTTTTACCCTTAAGCTTACCCTTACCCTTACCCTTAAGCTTACCCTTACCCTTACCCTTACCCTTACCCTTACCCTTACCCTTACCCTTGCTTTTACCCTTAAGCTTACCCTTACCCTTACCCTTACCCTTACCCTTGCTTTTACCCTTAAGCTTACCCTTACCCTTACCCTTACCCTTACCCTTAAGCTTACCCTTACCCTTACCCTTACCCTTACCCTTACCCGTACCCTTACCCTTACCCTTACCCTTACCCTTGCTTTTACCCTTAAGCTTACCCTTACCCTTACCCTTACCCTTACCCTTACCCTTACCCTTACCCTTACCCTTGCTTTTACCCTTAGGCTTACCCTTACCTTTACCCTTACCCTTACCCTTACCCTTACCCTTACCCTTACCCTTACCCTTGCTTTTACCCTTAAGCTTACCCTTACCCTTACCCTTACCCTTACCCTTACCCTTACCCTTACCCTTACCCTTGCTTTTACCCTTAAGCTTACCCTTACCCTTACCCTTACCCTTGCTTTTACCCTTAGGCTTACCCTTACCCTTACCCTTACCCTTACCCTTGCTTTTACCCTTAAGCTTACCCTTACCCTTACCCTTACCCTAACCCTTACCCTTACCCTTACCCTTACCCTTACCCTTACCCTTACCCTTACCCTTACCCTTACCCTTACCCTTACCCTTACCCTTACCCTTACCCTTACCCTTACCCTTACCCTTACCCTTACCCTTGCTTTTACCCTTAGGCTTACCCTTACCTTTACCCTTACCCTTACCCTTACCCTTACCCTTACCCTTACCCTTGCTTTTACCCTTAAGCTTACCCTTACCCTTACCCTTACCCTTACCCTTACCCTTACCCTTACCCTTGCCCTTACCCTTACCCTTACCCTTGCTTTTACCCTTAAGCTTACCCTTACCCTTACCCTTACCCTTACCCTTACCCTTACCCTTACCCTTACCCTTACCCTTACCCTTACCCTTACCCTTACCCTTACCCTTACCCTTACCCTTACCCTCACCCTTGCTTTTACGCTTAAGCTTACCCTTACCCTTACCCTTACCCTTACCCTTACCCTTACCCTTACCCTTGCTTTTACCCTTAAGCTTACCCTTACCCTTACCCTTACCCTTACCCTTACCCTTGCTTTTACCCTTAGGCTTACCCTTACCCTTACCCTTACCCTTACCCTTGCTTTTACCCTTAAGCTTACCCTTACCCTTACCCTTACCCTTACTCTTACCCTTACCCTTACCCTTACCCTTACCCTTGCTTTTACCCTTAGGCTTACCCTTACCTTTACCCTTACCCTTACCCTTACCCTTACCCTTACCCTTACCCTTACCCTTACCCTTACCCTTACCCTTACCCTTACCCTTGCTTTTACCCTTAAGCTTACCCTTACCCTTACCCTTACCCTTACCCTTACCCTTACCCTTACCCTTACCCTTGCTTTTACCCTTAAGCTCACCCTTACCCTTACCCTTACCCTTACCCTTACCCTTACCCTTACTCTTACCCTTACCCTTGCTTTTACCCTTAAGCTTACCCTTACCCTTACCCTTACCCTTACACTTAAGCTTACCCTTACCCTTACCCTTACCCTTACCCTTACCCTTACCCTTGCTTTTACCCTTAAGCTTACCCTTACCCTTACCCTTACCCTTACCCTTACCCTTGCTTTTACCCTTACGCTTACCCTTACCCTAACCCTTGCCCTTACCCTTAAGCTTACCCTTACCCTTACCCTTACCCTTACCCTTACCCTTACCCTTACCCTTACCTTTACCCTTACCCTTACCCTTGCATTTACCCTTAAGCTTACCCTTACCCTTACCCTTACCCTTACCCTTACCCTTACCCTTACCCTTACCCTTACCCTTACCCTTACCCTTGCTTTTACCCTTAGGCTTACCCTTACCTTTACCCTTACCATTACCCTTACCCTTACCCTTACCCTTACCCTTACCCTTACCCTTGCTTTTACCCTTAAGCTTACCCTTACCCTTACCCTTACCCTTACCCTTACCCTTACCCTTACCCTTACCCTTACCCTTACCCTTACCCTTACCCTTACCCTTACCCTTACCCTTACCCTTACCCTTACCCTTACCCTTGCTTTTACCCTTAAGCTTACCCTTACCCTTACCCTTACCCTTACCCTTACCCTTACCCTTACCCTTGCTTTTACCCTTAAGCTTACCCTTACCCTTACTCTTACCCCTACCCTTACCCTTACCCTTACCCTTACCCTTACCCTTACCCTTACCCTTACCCTTGCTTTCACCCTTAGGCTTACCCTCACCTTTACCCTTACCCTTACCCTTACCCTTACCCTTACCCTTACCCTTGCTTTTACCCTTAAGCTTACCCTTACCCTTACCCTTACCCTTACCCTAAGCCTTACCCTTACCCTTGCTTTTACCCTTAAGCTTACCCTTACCCTTACCCTTACCCTTACCCTTGCTTTTACCCTTAGGCTTACCCTTACCCTTACCCTTACCCTTACCCTTAAGCTTACCCTTACCCTTACCCTTACCCTTACCCTTACCCTTACCCTTACCCTTACCCTTACCCTTACCCTTACCCTTACCCTTACCCTTACCCTTACCCTTACCCTTACCCTTACCCTTACCCTTACCCTTACCCTTACCCTTACCCTTGCTTTTACCCTTAAGCTTACCCTTACCCTTACCCTTACCCTTACCCTTACCCTTACCCTTACCCTTACCCTTACCCTTACCCTTACCCTTACCCTTACCCTTACCCTTACCCTTACCCTTACCCTTACCCTTGCTTTTACCCTTAATCTTACCCTTACCTTTACCCTTACCCTTACCCTTACCCTTACCCTTACCCTTACCCTTACCCTTACCCTTGCTTTTACCCTTAAGCTTACCCTTACCCTTACCCTTACCCTAACCCTTACCCTTGCTTTTACCCTTAAGCTTACCCTTACCCTTACCCTTACCCTTACCCTTACCCTTACCCTTACCCTTACCCTTACCCTTACCCTTACCCTTACCCTTACCCTTACCCTTACCCTTACCCTTACCCTTGCTTTTACCCTTAAGCTTACCCTTACCCTTACCCTTACCCTTACCCTTACCCTTACCCTTACCCTTACCCTTACCCTTACCCTTACCCTTACCCTTACCCTTATCCTTACCCTTGCTTTTACCCTTAAGCTTACCCTTACCCTTACCCTTACCCTTACCCTTACCCTTACCCTTACCCTTACCCTTACCCTTACCCTTACCCGTACCCTTGCTTTTACTCTTAGGCTTACCCTTACCTTTACCCTTACCCTTACCCTTACCCTCACCCTCACCCTTACCCTTACCCTTGCTTTTACCCTTAAGCTTACCCTTACCCTTACCCTTACCCTTGCTTTTACCCTTAAGCTTACCCTTACCCTTACCCTTAACCTTACCCTTACCCTTGCTTTTACCCTTAGGCTTACCCTTACCCTTACCCTCACCCTTACCCTTGCTTTTACCCTTAAGCTTACCCTTACCCTTACCCTTACTCTTACCCTTACCCTTACCCTTACCCTTACCCTTACCCTTACCCTTACCCTTACCCTTACCCTTACCCTTACCCTTAAGCTTACCCTTACCCTTACCCTTACCCTTACCCTTAAGCTAACCCTTACCCTTACCCTTACCCTTACCCTTACCCTTGCTTTTACCCTTAAGCTTACCCTTACCCTTACCCTTACCCTTACCCTTACCCTTAAGCTTACCCTTACCCTTACCCTAACCCTTACCCTTACCCTTACCCTTACCCTTACCCTTACCCTTGCTTTTACCCTTAAGCTTACCCTTACCCTTACCCTTACCCTTAACCTTGCTTTTACCCTTAAGCTTACCCTTACCCTTACCCTTACCCTTACCCTTAAGCTTACCCTTACCCTTACCCTTACCCTTACCCTTACCCTTACCCTTACCCTTACCCTTACCCTTACCCTTACCCTTGCTTTTACCCTTAAGCTTACCCTTACCCTTACCCTTACCCTTACCCTTACCCTTACCCTTACCCTTACCCTTGCTTTTACCCTTAGGCTTACCCTTACCTTTACCCTTACCCTTACCCTTACCCTTACCCTTACCCTTACCCTTGCTTTTACCCTTAAGCTTACCCTTACCCTTACCCTTACCCTTACCCTTACCCTTACCCTTACCCTTACCCTTACCCTTACCCTTACCCTTACCCTTACCCTTGCTTTAACCCTTAAGCTTACCCTTACCCTTACCCTTATCCTTACCCTTACCCTTGCTTTTACCCTTAGGCTTACCCTTACCCTTACCCTTACCCTTACCCTTGCTTTTACCCTTAAGCTTACCCTTACCCTTACCCTTACCCTTACCCTTACCCTCACCCTTACCCTTACCCTTGCTTTTACCCTTAAGCTTACCCTTACCCTTACTCTTACCCCTACCCTTACCCTTACCCTTACCCTTACCCTTACCCTTACCCTTACCCTTACCCTTGCTTTTACCCTTAGGCTTACCCTCACCTTTACCCTTACCCTTACTCTTACCCTTACCCTTACCCTTACCCTTACCCTTACCCTTACTCTACCCGTACCCTTACCCTTACCCTTGCTTTTACCCTTAAGCTTACCCTTACCCTTACCCTTACCCTTACCCTTAGCCTTACCCTTACCCTTGCTTTTACCCTTAAGCTTACCCTTACACTTACCCTTACCCTTACCCTTACCCTTGCTTTTACCCTTAGGCTTACCCTTACCCTTACCCTTACCCTTACCCTTAAGCTTACCCTTACCCTTACCCTTACCCTTACCCTTACCCTTACCCTTACCCTTACCCTTACCCTTACCCTTACCCTTACCCTTACCCTTACCCTTACCCTTACCCTTACTTAGGGTAAGGGTAAGGGTAAGCTTAAGGGTAAAAGCAAGGGTAAGGGTAAGGGTAAGGAAAGGGTAAGGGTAAGGGTAAGGGTAAGGGTAAGCTTAAGGGTAAGGGTAAGGGTAAGGGTAAGGGTAAGCTTAAGGGTAAAAGCAAGGGTAAGGGTAAGGGTAAGGGTAAGGGTAAGGGTAAGCTTAAGGGTAAGGGTAAGGGTAAGGGTAAGGGTAAGCTTAAGGATAAAAGCAAGGGTAAGGTTAAGGGTAAGGGTAAGGGTAAGGGTAAGGGTAAGGGTAAGGGTAAGCTTAAGGGTAAGGGTAAGGGTAAGGGTAAGGGTAAGCTTAAGGGTAAAAGCAAGGGTAAGGGTAAGGGTAAGGGTAAGGGTAAGGGTAAGGGTAAGGGTAAGGGTAAGGATAAGGGAAAGGGTAAGGGTAAGCTTAAGGGTAAGGGTAAGGGTAAGGGTAAGCTTAAGGGTAAAAGCAAGGGTAAGGGTAAGGGTAAGGGTGAGGGTAAGGGTAAGCTTAAGGGTAAAAGCAAGGGTAAGGGTAAGGGTAAGGGTAAGGGTAAGGGTAAGGGTAAGGGTAAGGGTAAGGGTAAGGGTAAGGGTAAGGGTAAGGGTAAGGGTAAGGGTAAGCTTAAGGTTAAGGGTAAGGGTAAGGGTAAGGGTAAGCTTAAGGGTAAAAGCAAGGGTAAGGGTAAGGGTAAGGGTAAGGGTAAGGGTAAAGGTAAGGGTAAGCCTAAGGGTAAAAGCAAGGTTAAGGGTAAGGGTAAGGGTAAGGGTAAGGGTAAGGGTAAGGGTAAGGGTAAGGGTAAGCTTAAGGGTAAAAGCAAGGGTAAGGGTAAGGGTAAGGGTAAGGGTAAGGGTAAGGGTAAGGGTAAGGGTAAGGGTAAGCTTAAGGGTAAAAGCAAGGGTAAGGGTAAGGGTAAGGGTAAGGGTAAGGGTAAGGGTAAGGGTAAGGGTAAGGGTAAGGGTAAGGGTAAGCTTAAGGGTAAAAGCAAGGGTAAGGGTAAGGGTAAGGGTAAGGGTAAGGGTAAGGGTTAGGGTAAGGGTAAGGGTAAAGGTAAGGGTAAGCCTAAGGGTAAAAGCAAGGGTAAGGGTAAGGGTGAGGGTAAGGGTAAGGGTAAGGGTGAGGGTAAGGGTAAGGGTAAGGGTAAGAGTAAGGGTAAGGGTAAGGGTAAGCTTAAAGGTAAAAGCAAGGGTAAGGGTAAGGGTAAGGGTAAGGGTAAGCCTAAGGGTAAAAGCAAGGGTAAGGGTAAGGTTAAGGGTAAGGGTAAGGGTAAACTTAAGGGTAAAAGCAAGGGTAAGGGTAAGGGTAAGGGTAAGGGTAAGGGTAAGCTTAAGGGTAAAAGCAAGGGTAAGGGTAAGGGTGAGGGTAAGGGTAAGGGTAAGGGTAAGGGTAAAGGTAAGGGTAAGCCTAAGAGTAAAAGCAAGGGTAAGGGTAAGGGTAAGGGTAAGGGTAAGGGTAAGGGTAAGGGTAAGGGTAAGGGTGAGCTTAAGAGTAAAAGCAAGGGTAAGGATAAGGGTAAGGGTAAGGGTAAGGGTAAGGGTAAGGGTAAGGGTAAGGGTAAGCTTGAGGGTAAAAGCAAGGGTAAGGGTAAGGGTAAGGGTAAGCTTACCCTTACCCTTACCCTTACCCTTACACTTACCCTTGCTTTTACCCTTAGGCTTACCCTTACCCTTACCCTTACCCTTACCCTTAAGCTTACCCTTACACTTACCCTTACCCTTACCCTTACCCTTACCCTTACCCTTACCCTTACCCTTACCCTTGCTTTTACCCTTAAGCTTACCCTTACCCTTAACCTTACCCTTACCCTTACCCTTACCCTTACCCTTACCCTTACCCTTACCCTTACCCTTACCCTTGCTTTGACCCTTAGGCTTACCCTTACCTTTACCCTTACCCTTACCCTTACCCTTACCCTTACCCTTACCCTTGCTTTTACCCTTAAGCTTACCCTTACCCTTACCCTTACCCTTGCTTTTACCCTTAAGCTTACCCTTACCCTTACCCTTACCCTTACCCTTACCCTTACCCTTGCTTTTACCCTTAGGCTTACCCTTACCCTTACCCTTACCCTTACCCTTGCTTTTACCCTTAAGCTTACCCTTACCCTTACCCTTACCCTTACACTTACCCTTACCCTTACCCTTACCCTTACCCTTACCCTTACCCTTACCCTTGCTTTTACCCTTAGGCTTAACCTTACCTTTACCCTTACCCTTACTCTTTTCCTTACCCTTACCCTTACCCTTACCCTTACCCTTAGCCTTGCTTTTACCCTTAAGCTTACCCTTACCCTTACCCTTACCCTTACCCTTACCCTTACCCTTGCTTTTACCCTTAAGCTTACCCTTACCCTTACCCTTACCCTTACCCTCACCCTTACCCTTACCCTTACCCTTGCTTATACCCTTAAGCCTACCCTTACCCTTACCCTTACCCTTACCCTTACCCTTACCCTTACCCTTACCCTTAACCTTACCCTTACCCTTACCCTTACCCTTACCCTTACCCTTGCTTTTACCCTTACCTTTACCCTTACCCTTACCCTTACCCTTACCCTTACCCTTACCCTTACCCTTACTTTTACCCTTAAGCTTACCCTTACCCTTACCCTTACCCTTACCCTTACCCTAACCCTTACCCTTGCTTTTACCCTTAAGCTTACCCTTACCCTTACCCTTACCCTTACCCTTACCCTTACCCTTACCCTTACCCTTACCCTTACCCTTACCCTTCCCCTTACCCTTACCCTTGCTTTTACCCTTAAGCTTACCCTTACCCTTACCCTTACCCTTACCCTTACCCTTACCCTTACCCTTATCCTTACCCTTGCTTTTACCCTTAAGCTTACCCTTACCCTTACCCTTACCCTTACCCTTACCCTTACCCTTACCCTTACCCTTACCCTTACCCTTACCCTTGCTTTTACTCTTAGGCTTACCCTTACCTTTACCCTTACCCTTACCCTTATCCATACCCTTACCCTCACCCTTACCCTTACCCTTGCTTTTACCCTTAAGCTTACCCTTACCCTTACCCTTACCCTTACCCTTACCCTTGCTTTTACCCTTAAGCTTACCCTTACCCTTACCCTTAACCTTACCCTTACCCTTGCTTTTACCCTTAGGCTTACCCTTACCCTTACCCTTACCCTTACCCTTGCTTTTACCCTTAAGCTTACCCTTACCCTTACCCTTACTCTTACCCTTACCCTTACCCTTACCCTTACCCTTACCCTTACCCTTACCCTTACTCTTACCCTTGCTTTTACCCTTAGGCTTACCCTTACCTTTACCCTTACCCTAACCCTTACCCTTACCCTTACCCTTACCCTTACCCTTACTCTTGCTTTTACCCTTAAGCTTACCTATACCCTTACCCTTACCCTTACCCTTACCCTTACCCTTACCCTTACCCTTACCCTTACCCTTACCCTTACCCTTACCCTTGCTTTTACCCTTAAGCTTACCCTTACCCTTACCCTTACCCTTACCCTTACCCTTACCCTTACCCTTACCCTTACCCTTACCCTTACCCTTACCCTTACCCTTACCCTTACCCTTACCCTTACCCTTGCTTTTAACCTTAAGCTTACCCTTACACTTACCCTTACCCTTACCCTTACCCTTACCCTTACCCTTACCCTTACCCTTACCCTTACCCTTGCTTTTACCCTTAGGCTTACCCTTACCTTTACCCTTACCCTTACCCTTACCCTTACCCTTACCCTTACCCTTGCTTTTACCCCTAAGCTTACCCTTACCCTTACCCTTAAGCTTACCCTTACCCTTACCCTTACCCTTACCCTTACCCTTACCCTTACCCTTACCCTTACCCTTACCCTTACCCTTGCTTTTACCCTTAAGCTTACCCTTACCCTAACCCTTACCCTTACCCTTACCCTTGCTTTTACCCTTAAGCTTACCCTTACCCTTACCCTTACCCTTAAGCTTACCCTTACCCTTACCCTTACCCTTACCCTTACCCTTACCCTTACCCTTACCCTTACCCTTACCCTTACCCTTACCTGATGAGTGGGTGATTCTATTATTGCTTCTTATCATTCACACTAACGAGCTCAAGAACTTCACATCGAAAAACTACGCTCGGGTACCCCTGAATTCTTTAAAATAAGCCAAATATAGCGTTTTTGGGGGGTCTAGACCCTTAGTAAAATTTCGATGAAAATTTGAAAAAATAGATTTCCTTCAAAATTGGTATAATCGAAGAGGGTTCGATGATGAATTATAATCTGCAATTCCCAGTTGATTCCGTCAGTTGACAGGGAAAATAAATGATTTTGAAATTTCACATTTTGGAAATTTCCCATTTGACAGGTGAAAATCTAAACGGTAGGAGATATCGATGAGATAATGTCTTAGTCATGTTCAGCGACCTCGCAAACCTATGTTTGCATACCAAACTTGGCCGGTAACTCTGGTATTTTCGAAACTATTTCAATTTGAAACTTTCGCGTTTTTCGTTTCCGAGTTTTGTTTGAAGGGCTCTACAAGGAAGAATTGATGAGTGGGTGATTCTATTATTGCTTCTTATCATTCACACTAACGAGCTCAAGAACTTCACATCGGAAAACTACGCTCGGGTACCCCTGAATTCTTTAAAATAAGCCAAATATAGCGTTTTTGGGGGGTCTAGACCCTTAGTAAAATTTCGATGAAAATTTGAAAAAATAGATTTCCTTCAAAATTGGTATAATCGAAGAGGGTTCGATGATGAATTATAATCTGCAATTCCCAGTTGATTCCGTCAGTTGACAGGGAAAATAAATGATTTTGAAATTTCACATTTTGGAAATTTCCCATTTGACAGGTGAAAATCTAAACGGTAGGAGATATCGATGAGATAATGTCTTAGTCATGTTCAGCGACCTCGCAAACCTATGTTTGCATACCAAACTTGGCCGGAACTCTGGTATTTTCGAAACTATTTCAATTTGAAACTTTCGCGTTTTTCGTTTCCGAGTTTTGTTTGAAGGGCTCTACAAGGAAGAATTGATGAGTGGGTGATTCTATTATTGCTTCTTATCATTCACACTAACGAGCTCAAGAACTTCACATCGAGAAACTACGCTCGGGTACCCCTGAATTCTTTAAAATAAGCCAAATATAGCGTTTTTGGGGGGTCTAGACCCTTAGTAAAATTTCGATGAAAATTTGAAAAAATAGATTTCCTTCAAAATTGGTATAATCGAAGGGGGTTCGATGATGAATTATAATCTGCAATTTCCAGTTGATTCCGTCAGTTGACAGGGAAAATAAATGATTTTGAAATTTCACATTTTGGAAATTTCCCATTTGACAGGTGAAAATCTAAACGGTAGGAGATATCGATGAGATAATGTCTTAGTCATGTTCAGCGACCTCGCAAACCTATGTTTGCATACCAAACTTGGCCGGTAACTCTGGTATTTTCGAAACTATTTCAATTTGAAACTTTCGCGTTTTTCGTTTCCGAGTTTTGTTTGAAGGGCTCTACAAGGAAGAATTGATGAGTGGGTGATTCTATTATTGCTTCTTATCATTCACACTAACGAGCTCAAGAACTTCACATCGAAAAACTACGCTCGGGTACCCCTGAATTTTTTAAAATAAGCCAAATATAGCGTTTTTGGGGGGTCTAGACCCTTAGTAAAATTTCGATGAAAATTTGAAAAAATAGATTTCCTTCAAAATTGGTATAATCGAAGAGGGTTCGATGATGAATTATTATCTGCAATTCCCAGTTGATTCCGTCAGTTGACAGGGAAAATAAATGATTTTGAAATTTCACATTTTGGAAATTTCCCATTTGACAGGTGAAAATCTAAACGGTAGGAGATATCGATGAGATAATGTCTTAGTCATGTTCAGCGACCTCGCAAACCTATGTTTGCATACCAAACTTGGCCGGTAACTCTGGTATTTTCGAAACTATTTCAATTTGAAACTTTCGCGTTTTTCGTTTCCGAGTTTTGTTTGAAGGGCTCTACAAGGAAGAATTGATGAGTGGGTGATTCTATTATTGCTTCTTATCATTCACACTAACGAGCTCAAGAACTTCACATCGAAAAACGACGCTCGGGTACCCCTGAATTCTTTAAAATAAGCCAAATATAGCGTTTTTGGGGGGTCTAGACCCTTAGTAAAATTTCGATGAAAATTTGAAAAAATAGATTTCCTTCAAAATTGGTATAATCGAAGAGGGTTCGATGATGAATTATAATCTGCAATTCCCAGTTGATTCCGTCAGTTGACAGGGAAAATAAATGATTTTGAAATTTCACATTTTGGAAATTTCCCATTTGACAGGTGAAAATCTAAACGGTAGGAGATATCGATGAGATAATGTCTTAGTCATGTTCAGCGACCTCGCAAACCTATGTTTGCATACCAAACTTGGCCGGTAACTCTGGTATTTTCGAAACTATTTCAATTTGAAACTTTCGCGTTTTTCGTTTCCGAGTTTTGTTTGAAGGGCTCTACAAGGAAGAATTGATGAGTGGGTGATTCTATTATTGCTTCTTATCATTTACACTAACGAGCTCAAGAACTTCACATCGAAAAACTACGCTCGGGTACCCCTGAATTCTTTAAAATAAGCCAAATATAGCGTTTTTGGGGGGTCTAGACCCTTAGTAAAATTTCGATGAAAATTTGAAAAAATAGATTTCCTTCAAAATTGGTATAATCGAAGAGGGTTCGATGATGAATTATAATCTGCAATTCCCAGTTGATTCCGTCAGTTGACAGGGAAAATAAATGATTTTGAAATTTCACATTTTGGAAATTTCCCATTTGACAGGTGAAAATCTAAACGGTAGGAGATATCGATGAGATAATGTCTTAGTCATATTCAGCGACCTCGCAAACCTATGTTTGCATACCAAACTTGGCCGGTAACTCTGGTATTTTCGAAACTATTTCAATTTGAAACTTTCGCGTTTTTCGTTTCCGAGTTTTGTTTGAAGGGCTCTACAAGGAAGAATTGATGAGTGGGTGATTCTATTATTGCTTCTTATCATTCACACTAACGAGCTCAAGAACTTCACATCGAAAAACTACGCTCGGGTACCCCTGAATTCTTTAAAATAAGCCAAATATAGCGTTTTTGGGGGGTCTAGACCCTTAGTAAAATTTCGATGAAAATTTGAAAAAATAGATTTCCTTCAAAATTGGTAAAATCGAAGAGGGTTCGATGATGAATTATAATCTGCAATTCCCAGTTGATTCCGTCAGTTGACAGGGAAAATAAATGATTTTGAAATTTCACATTTTGGAAATTTCCCATTTGACAGGTGAAAATCTAAACGGTAGGAGATATCGATGAGATAATGTCTTAGTTATGTTCAGCGACCTCGCAAACCTATGTTTGCATACCAAACTTGGCCGGTAACTCTGGTATTTTCGAAACTATTTCAATTTGAAACTTTCGCGTTTTTCGTTTCCGAGTTTTGTTTGAAGGGCTCTACAAGGAAGAATTGATGAGTGGGTGATTCTATTATTGCTTCTTATCATTCACACTAACGAGCTCAAGAACTTCACATCGAGAAACTACGCTCGGGTACCCCTGAATTCTTTAAAATAAGCCAAATATAGCGATTTTGGGGGGTCTAGACCCTTAGTAAAATTTCGATGAAAATTTGAAAAAATAGATTTCCTTCAAAATTGGTATAATCGAAGAGGGTTCGATGATGAATTATAATCTGCAATTCCCAGTTGATTCCGTCAGTTGACAGGGAAAATAAATGATTTTGAAATTTCACATTTTGGAAATTTCCCATTTGACAGGTGAAAATCTAAACGGTAGGAGATATCGATGAGATAATGTCTTAGTCATGTTCAGCGACCTCGCAAACCTATGTTTGCATACCAAACTTGGCCGGTAACTCTGGTATTTTCGAAACTATTTCAATTTGAAACTTTCGCGTTTTTCGTTTCCGAGTTTCGTTTGAAGGGCTCTACAAGGAAGAATTGATGAGTGGGTGATTCTATTATTGCTTCTTATCATTCACACTAACGAGCTCAAGAACTTCACATCGAAAAACTACGCTCGGGTACCCCTGAATTCTTTAAAATAAGCCAAATATAGCGTTTTTGGGGGGTCTAGACCCTTAGTAAAATTTCGATGAAAATTTGAAAGAATAGATTTCCTTCAAAATTGGTATAATCGAAGAGGGTTCGATGATGAATTATAATCTGCAATTCTCAGTTGATTCCGTCAGTTGACAGGGAAAATAAATGATTTTGAAATTTCACATTTTGGAAATTTCCCATTTGACAATTGAAAATCTAAACGGTAGGAGATATCGATGAGATAATGCCTTGGTCATGTTCAGCGACCTCGCAAACCTATGTTTGCATACCAAACTTGGCCGGTAACTCTGGTATTTTCGAAACTATTTCAATTTGAAACTTTCGCGTTTTTCGTTTCCGAGTTTTGTTTGAAGGGCTCTACAAGGAAGAATTGATGAGTGGGTGATTCTATTACTGCTTCTTATCATTCACACTAACGAGCTCAAGAACTTCACATCGAAAAACTACGCTCGGATACCCCTGAATTCTTTAAAATAAGCCAAATATAGCGTTTTTGGGGGGTCTAGACCCTTAGTAAAATTTCGATGAAAATTTGAAAAAATAGATTTCCTTCAAAATTGGTATAATCGAAGAGGGTTCGATGATGAATTATAATCTGCAATTCCCAGTTGATTCCGTCAGTTGACAGGGAAAATAAATGATTTTGAAATTTCACATTTTGGAAATTTCCCATTTGACAGGTGAAAATCTAAACGGTAGGAGATATCGATGAGATAATGTCTTAGTCATGTTCAGCGACCTCGCAAACCTATGTTTGCATACCAAACTTGGCCGGTAACTCTGGTATTTTCGAAACTATTTCAATTTGAAACTTTCGCGTTTTTCGTTTCCGAGTTTTGTTTGAAGGGCTCTACAAGGAAGAATTGATGAGTGGGTGATTCTATTATTGCTTCTTATCATTCACACTAACGAGCTCAAGAACTTCACATCGAAAAATTACGCTCGGGTACCCCTGAATTCTTTAAAATAAGCCAAATATAGCGTTTTTGGGGGGTCTAGACCCTTAGTAAAATTTCGATGAAAATTTGAAAAAATAGATTTCCTTCAAAATTGGTATAATCGAAGAGGGTTCGATGATGAATTATAATCTGAAATTCCCAGTTGATTCCGTCAGTTGACAGGGAAAATAAATGATTTTGAAATTTCACATTTTGGAAATTTCCCATTTGACAGGTGAAAATCTAAACGGTAGGAGATATCGATGAGATAATGTCTTAGTCATGTTCAGCGACCTCGCAAACCTATGTTTGCATACCAAACTTGGCCGGGTACTCTGGTATTTTCGAAACTATTTCAATTTGAAACTTTCGCGTTTTTCGTTTCCGAGTTTTGTTTGAAGGGCTCTACAAGGAAGAATTGATGAGTGGGTGATTCTATTATTGCTTCTTATCATTCACACTAACGAGCTCAAGAACTTCACATCGAAAAACTACGCTCGGGTACCCCTGAATTCTTTAAAATAAGCCAAATATAGCGTTTTTGGGGGGTCTAGACCCTTAGTAAAATTTCGATGAAAATTTGAAAAAATAGATTTCCTTCAAAATTGGTATAATCGAAGAGGGTTCGATGATGAATTATAATCTGCAGTTCCCAGTTGATTCCGTCAGTTGACAGGGAAAATAAATGATTTTGAAATTTCACATTTTGGAAATTTCCCATTTGACAGGTGAAAATCTAAACGGTAGGAGATATCGATGAGATAATGTCTTAGTCATGTTCAGCGAACTCGCAAACCTATGTTTGCATACCAAACTTGGCCGGTAACTCTGGTATTTTCGAAACTATTTCAATTTGAAACTTTCGCGTTTTTCGTTTCCGAGTTTTGTTTGAAGGGCTCTACAAGGAAGAATTGATGAGTGGGTGATTCTATTATTGCTTCTCATCATTCACACTAACGAGCCCAAGAACTTCACATCGAAAAACTACGCTCGGGTACCCCTGAATTCTTTAAAATAAGCCAAATATAGCGTTTTTGGGGGGTCTAGACCCTTAGTAAAATTTCGATGAAAATTTGAAGAAATAGATTTCCTTCAAAATTGGTATAATCGAAGAGGGTTCGATGATGAATTATAATCTGCAATTCCCAGTTGATTCCGTCAGTTGACAGGGAAAATAAATGATTTTGAAATTTCACATTTTGGAAATTTCCCATTTGACAGGTGAAAATCTAAACGGTAGGAGATATCGATGAGATAATGTCTTAGTCATGTTCAGCGACCTCGCAAACCTATGTTTGCATACCAAACTTGGCCGGTAACTCTGGTATTTTCGAAACTATTTTAATATGAAACTTTCGCGTTTTTCGTTTCCGAGTTTTGTTTGAAGGGCTCTACAAGGAAGAATTGATGAGTGGGTGATTCTATTACTGCTTCTTATCATTCACACTAACGAGCTCAAGAACTTCACATCGAAAAACTACGCTCGGGTACCCCTGAATTCTTTAAAATAAGCCAAATATAGCGTTTTTGGGGGGTCTAGACCCTTAGTAAAATTTCGATGAAAATTTGAAAAAATAGATTTCCTTCAAAATTGGTATAATCGAAGAGGGTTCGATGATGAATTATAATCTGCAATTCCCAGTTGATTCCGTCAGTTGACAGGGAAAATAAATGATTTTGAAATTTCACATTTTGGAAATTTCCCATCTGACAGGTGAAAATCTAAACGGTAGGAGATATCGATGAGATAATGTCTTAGTCATGTTCAGCGACCTCGCAAACCTATGTTTGCATACCAAACTTGGCCGGTAACTCTGGTATTTTCGAAACTATTTCAATTTGAAACTTTCGCGTTTTTCGTTTCCGAGTTTTGTTTGAAGGGCTCTACAAGGAAGAATTGATGAGTGGGTGATTCTATTATTGCTTCTTATCATTCACACTAACGAGCTCAAGAACTTCACATCGAAAAACTACGCTCGGGTACCCCTGAATTCTTTAAAATAAGCCAAATATAGCGTTTTTGAGGGGTCTAGACCCTTAGTAAAATTTCGATGAAAATTTGAAAAAATAGATTTCCTTCAAAATTGGTATAATCGAAGAGGGTTCGATGATGAATTATAATCTGCAGTTCCCAGTTGATTCCGTCAGTTGACAGGGAAAATAAATGATTTTGAAATTTCACATTTTGGAAATTTCCCATTTGACAGGTGAAAATCTAAACGGTAGGAGATATCGATGAGATAATGTCTTAGTCATGTTCAGCGACCTCGCAAACCTATGTTTGCATACCAAACTTGGCCGGTAACTCTGGTATTTTCGAAACTATTTCAATTTGAAACTTTCGCGTTTTTCGTTTCCGAGTTTTGTTTGAAGGGCTCTACAAGGAAGAATTGATGAGTGGGTGATTCTATTATTGCTTCTCATCATTCACACTAACGAGCCCAAGAACTTCACATCGAAAAACTACGCTCGGGTACCCCTGAATTTTTTAAAATAAGCCAAATATAGCGTTTTTGGGGGGTCTAGACCCTTAGTAAAATTTCGATGAAAATTTGAAAAAATAGATTTCCTTCAAAATTGGTATAATCGAAGAGGGTTCGATGATGAATTATTATCTGCAATTCCCAGTTGATTCCGTCAGTTGACAGGGAAAATAAATGATTTTGAAATTTCACATTTTGGAAATTTCCCATTTGACAGGTGAAAATCTAAACGGTAGGAGATATCGATGAGATAATGTCTTAGTCATGTTCAGCGACCTCGCAAACCTATGTTTGCATACCAAACTTGGCCGGTAACTCTGGTATTTTCGAAACTATTTCAATTTGAAACTTTCGCGTTTTTCGTTTCCGAGTTTTGTTTGAAGGGCTCTACAAGGAAGAATTGATGAGTGGGTGATTCTATTATTGCTTCTTATCATTCACACTAACGAGCTCAAGAACTTCACATCGGAAAACTACGCTCGGGTACCCCTGAATTCTTTAAAATAAGCCAAATATAGCGTTTTTGGGGGGTCTAGACCCTTAGTAAAATTTCGATGAAAATTTGAAAAAATAGATTTCCTTCAAAATTGGTATAATCGAAGAGGGTTCGATGATGAATTATAATCTGCAATTCCCAGTTGATTCCGTCAGTTGACAGGGAAAATAAATGATTTTGAAATTTCACATTTTGGAAATTTCCCATTTGACAGGTGAAAATCTAAACGGTAGGAGATATCGATGAGATAATGTCTTAGTCATATTCAGCGACCTCGCAAACCTATGTTTGCATACCAAACTTGGCCGGTAACTCTGGTATTTTCGAAACTATTTCAATTTGAAACTTTCGCGTTTTTCGTTTCCGAGTTTTGTTTGAAGGGCTCTACAAGGAAGAATTGATGAGTGGGTGATTCTATTATTGCTTCTTATCATTCACACTAACGAGCTCAAGAACTTCACATCGAAAAACTACGCTCGGGTACCCCTGAATTCTTTAAAATAAGCCAAATATAGCGTTTTTGGGGGGTCTAGACCCTTAGTAAAATTTCGATGAAAATTTGAAAAAATAGATTTCCTTCAAAATTGGTAAAATCGAAGAGGGTTCGATGATGAATTATAATCTGCAATTCCCAGTTGATTCCGTCAGTTGACAGGGAAAATAAATGATTTTGAAATTTCACATTTTGGAAATTTCCCATTTGACAGGTGAAAATCTAAACGGTAGGAGATATCGATGAGATAATGTCTTAGTTATGTTCAGCGACCTCGCAAACCTATGTTTGCATACCAAACTTGGCCGGTAACTCTGGTATTTTCGAAACTATTTCAATTTGAAACTTTCGCGTTTTTCGTTTCCGAGTTTTGTTTGAAGGGCTCTACAAGGAAGAATTGATGAGTGGGTGATTCTATTATTGCTTCTTATCATTCACACTAACGAGCTCAAGAACTTCACATCGAGAAACTACGCTCGGGTACCCCTGAATTCTTTAAAATAAGCCAAATATAGCGATTTTGGGGGGTCTAGACCCTTAGTAAAATTTCGATGAAAATTTGAAAAAATAGATTTCCTTCAAAATTGGTATAATCGAAGAGGGTTCGATGATGAATTATAATCTGCAATTCCCAGTTGATTCCGTCAGTTGACAGGGAAAATAAATGATTTTGAAATTTCACATTTTGGAAATTTCCCATTTGACAGGTGAAAATCTAAACGGTAGGAGATATCGATGAGATAATGTCTTAGTCATGTTCAGCGACCTCGCAAACCTATGTTTGCATACCAAACTTGGCCGGTAACTCTGGTATTTTCGAAACTATTTCAATTTGAAACTTTCGCGTTTTTCGTTTCCGAGTTTTGTTTGAAGGGCTCTACAAGGAAGAATTGATGAGTGGGTGATTCTATTATTGCTTCTTATCATTCACACTAACGAGCTCAAGAACTTCACATCGGAAAACTACGCTCGGGTACCCCTGAATTCTTTAAAATAAGCCAAATATAGCGTTTTTGGGGGGTCTAGACCCTTAGTAAAATTTCGATGAAAATTTGAAAAAATAGATTTCCTTCAAAATTGGTATAATCGAAGAGGGTTCGATGATGAATTATAATCTGCAATTCCCAGTTGATTCCGTCAGTTGACAGGGAAAATAAATGATTTTGAAATTTCACATTTTGGAAATTTCCCATTTGACAGGTGAAAATCTAAACGGTAGGAGATATCGATGAGATAATGTCTTAGTCATGTTCAGCGACCTCGCAAACCTATGTTTGCATACCAAACTTGGCCGGTAACTCTGGTATTTTCGAAACTATTTCAATTTGAAACTTTCGCGTTTTTCGTTTCCGAGTTTTGTTTGAAGGGCTCTACAAGGAAGAATTGATGAGTGGGTGATTCTATTATTGCTTCTTATCATTCACACTAACGAGCTCAAGAACTTCACATCGAAAAATTACGCTCGGGTACCCCTGAATTCTTTAAAATAAGCCAAATATAGCGTTTTTGGGGGGTCTAGACCCTTAGTAAAATTTCGATGAAAATTTGAAAAAATAGATTTCCTTCAAAATTGGTATAATCGAAGAGGGTTCGATGATGAATTATAATCTGCAATTCCCAGTTGATTCCGTCAGTTGACAGGGAAAATAAATGATTTTGAAATTTCACATTTTGGAAATTTCCCATTTGACAGGTGAAAATCTAAACGGTAGGAGATATCGATGAGATAATGTCTTAGTCATGTTCAGCGACCTCGCAAACCTATGTTTGCATACCAAACTTGGCCGGTTACTCTGGTATTTTCGAAACTATTTCAATTTGAAACTTTCGCGTTTTTCGTTTCCGAGTTTTGTTTGAAGGGCTCTACAAGGAAGAATTGATGAGTGGGTGATTCTATTATTGCTTCTTATCATTCACACTAACGAGCTCAAGAACTTCACATCGAAAAACTACGCTCGGGTACCCCTGAATTCTTTAAAATAAGCCAAATATAGCGTTTTTGGGGGGTCTAGACCCTTAGTAAAATTTCGATGAAAATTTGAAAAAATAGATTTCCTTCAAAATTGGTATAATCGAAGAGGGTTCGATGATGAATTATAATCTGCAGTTCCCAGTTGATTCCGTCAGTTGACAGGGAAAATAAATGATTTTGAAATTTCACATTTTGGAAATTTCCCATTTGACAGGTGAAAATCTAAACGGTAGGAGATATCGATGAGATAATGTCTTAGTCATGTTCAGCGACCTCGCAAACCTATGTTTGCATACCAAACTTGGCCGGTAACTCTGGTATTTTCGAAACTATTTCAATTTGAAACTTTCGCGTTTTTCGTTTCCGAGTTTTGTTTGAAGGGCTCTACAAGGAAGAATTGATGAGTGGGTGATTCTATTATTGCTTCTCATCATTCACACTAACGAGCCCAAGAACTTCACATCGAAAAACTACGCTCGGGTACCCCTGAATTCTTTAAAATAAGCCAAATATAGAGTTTTTGGGGGGTCTAGACCCTTAGTAAAATTTCGATGAAAATTTGAAGAAATAGATTTCCTTCAAAATTGGTATAATCGAAGAGGGTTCGATGATGAATTATAATCTGCAATTCCCAGTTGATTCCGTCAGTTGACAGGGAAAATAAATGATTTTGAAATTTCACATTTTGGAAATTTCCCATTTGACAGGTGAAAATCTAAACGGTAGGAGATATCGATGAGATAATGTCTTAGTCATGTTCAGCGACCTCGCAAACCTATGTTTGCATACCAAACTTGGCCGGTAACTCTGGTATTTTCGAAACTATTTTAATATGAAACTTTCGCGTTTTTCGTTTCCGAGTTTTGTTTGAAGGGCTCTACAAGGAAGAATTGATGAGTGGGTGATTCTATTACTGCTTCTTATCATTCACACTAACGAGCTCAAGAACTTCACATCGAAAAACTACGCTCGGGTACCCCTGAATTCTTTAAAATAAGCCAAATATAGCGTTTTTGGGGGGTCTAGACCCTTAGTAAAATTTCGATGAAAATTTGAAAAAATAGATTTCCTTCAAAATTGGTATAATCGAAGAGGGTTCGATGATGAATTATAATCTGCAATTCCCAGTTGATTCCGTCAGTTGACAGGGAAAATAAATGATTTTGAAATTTCACATTTTGGAAATTTCCCATCTGACAGGTGAAAATCTAAACGGTAGGAGATATCGATGAGATAATGTCTTAGTCATGTTCAGCGACCTCGCAAACCTATGTTTGCATACCAAACTTGGCCGGTAACTCTGGTATTTTCGAAACTATTTCAATTTGAAACTTTCGCGTTTTTCGTTTCCGAGTTTTGTTTGAAGGGCTCTACAAGGAAGAATTGATGAGTGGGTGATTCTGTTATTGCTTCTTATCATTCACACTAACGAGCTCAAGAACTTCACATCGAAAAACTACACTCGGTTACCCCTGAATTCTTTAAAATAAGCCAAATATAGCGTTTTTGAGGGGTCTAGACCCTTAGTAAAATTTCGATGAAAATTTGAAAAAATAGATTTCCTTCAAAATTGGTATAATCGAAGAGGGTTCGATGATGAATTATAATCTGCAGTTCCCAGTTGATTCCGTCAGTTGACAGGGAAAATAAATGATTTTGAAATTTCACATTTTGGAAATTTCCCATTTGACAGGTGAAAATCTAAACGGTAGGAGATATCGATGAGATAATGTCTTAGTCATGTTCAGCGACCTCGCAAACCTATGTTTGCATACCAAACTTGGCCGGTAACTCTGGTATTTTCGAAACTATTTCAATTTGAAACTTTCGCGTTTTTCGTTTCCGAGTTTTGTTTGAAGGGCTCTACAAGGAAGAATTGATGAGTGGGTGATTCTATTATTGCTTCTCATCATTCACACTAACGAGCCCAAGAACTTCACATCGAAAAACTACGCTCGGGTACCCCTGAATTCTTTAAAATAAGCCAAATATAGCGTTTTTGGGGGGTCTAGACCCTTAGTAAAATTTCGATGAAAATTTGAAGAAATAGATTTCCTTCAAAATTGGTATAATCGAAGAGGGTTCGATGATGAATTATAATCTGCAATTCCCAGTTGATTCCGTCAGTTGACAGGGAAAATAAATGATTTTGAAATTTCACATTTTGGAAATTTCCCATTTGACAGGTGAAAATCTAAACGGTAGGAGATATCGATGAGATAATGTCTTAGTCATGTTCAGCGACCTCGCAAACCTATGTTTGCATACCAAACTTGGCCGGTACCTCTGGTATTTTCGAAACTATTTTAATTTGAAACTTTCGCGTTTTTCGTTTCCGAGTTTTGTTTGAAGGGCTCTACAAGGAAGAATTGATGAGTGGGTGATTCTATTACTGCTTCTTATCATTCACACTAACGAGCTCAAGAACTTCACATCGAAAAACTACGCTCGGGTACCCCTGAATTCTTTAAAATAAGCCAAATATAGCGTTTTTGGGGGGTCTAGACCCTTAGTAAAATTTCGATGAAAATTTGAAAAAATAGATTTCCTTCAAAATTGGTATAATCGAAGAGGGTTCGATGATGAATTATAATCTGCAATTCCCAGTTGATTCCGTCAGTTGACAGGGAAAATAAATGATTTTGAAATTTCACATTTTGGAAATTTCCCATCTGACAGGTGAAAATCTAAACGGTAGGAGATATCGATGAGATAATGTCTTAGTCATGTTCAGCGACCTCGCAAACCTATGTTTGCATACCAAACTTGGCCGGTAACTCTGTTATTTTCGAAACTATTTCAATTTGAAACTTTCGCGTTTTTCGTTTCCGAGTTTTGTTTGAAGGGCTCTACAAGGAAGAATTGATGAGTGGGTGATTCTATTATTGCTTCTTATCATTCACACTAACGAGCTCAAGAACTTCACATCGAAAAATTACGCTCGGGTACCCCTGAATTCTTTAAAATAAGCCAAATATAGCGTTTTTGGGGGGTCTAGACCCTTAGTAAAATTTCGATGAAAATTTGAAAAAATAGATTTCCTTCAAAATTGGTATAATCGAAGAGGGTTCGATGATGAATTATAATCTGCAATTCCCAGTTGATTCCGTCAGTTGACAGGGAAAATAAATGAGTTTGAAATTTCACATTTTGGAAATTTCCCATTTGACAGGTGAAAATCTAAACGGTAGGAGATATCGATGAGATAATGTCTTAGTCATGTTCAGCGACCTCGCAAACCTATGTTTGCATACCAAACTTGGCCGGTTACTCTGGTATTTTCGAAACTATTTCAATTTGAAACTTTCGCGTTTTTCGTTTCCGAGTTTTGTTTGAAGGGCTCTACAAGGAAGAATTGATGAGTGGGTGATTCTATTATTGCTTCTTATGATTCACACTAACGAGCTCAAGAACTTCACATCGAAAAACTACGCTCGGGTACCCCTGAATTCTTTAAAATAAGCCAAATATAGCGTTTTTGGGGAGTCTAGACCCTTAGTAAAATTTCGATGAAAATTTGAAAAAATAGATTTCCTTCAAAATTGGTATAATCGAAGAGGGTTCGATGATGAATTATAATCTGCAATTCCCAGTTGATTCCGTCAGTTGACAGGGAAAATAAATGATTTTGAAATTTCACATTTTGGAAATTTCCCATCTGACAGGTGAAAATCTAAACGGTAGGAGATATCGATGAGATAATGTCTTAGTCATGTTCAGCGACCTCGCAAACCTATGTTTGCATACCAAACTTGGCCGGTAACTCTGGTATTTTCGAAACTATTTCAATTTGAAACTTTCGCGTTTTTCGTTTCCGAGTTTTGTTTGAAGGGCTCTACAAGGAAGAATTGATGAGTGGGTGATTCTATTATTGCTTCTTATCATTCACACTAACGAGCTCAAGAACTTCACATCGAAAAACTACGCTCGGGTACCCCTGAATTCTTTAAAATAAGCCAAATATAGCGTTTTTGGGGGGTCTAGACCCTTAGTAAAATTTCGATGAAAATTTGAAAAAATAGATTTCCTTCAAAATTGGTATAATCGAAGAGGGTTCGATGATGAATTATAATCTGCAATTCCCAGTTGATTCCGTCAGTTGACAGGGAAAATAAATGATTTTGAAATTTCACATTTTGGAAATTTCCCATTTGACAGGTGAAAATCTAAACGGTAGGAGATATCGATGAAATAATGTCTTAGTCATGTTCAGCGACCTCGCAAACCTATGTTTGCATACCAAACTTGGCCGGTAACTCTGGTATTTTCGAAACTATTTCAATTTGAAACTTTCGCGTTTTTCGTTTCCGAGTTTTGTTTGAAGGGCTCTACAAGGAAGAATTGATGAGTGGGTGATTCTATTATTGCTTCTTATCATTCACACTAACGAGCTCAAGAACTTCACATCAAAAAATTACGCTCGGGTACCCCTGAATTCTTTAAAATAAGCCAAATATAGCGTTTTTGGGGGGTCTAGACCCTTAGTAAAATTTCGATGAAAATTTGAAAGAATAGATTTCCTTCAAAATTGGTATAATCGAAGAGGGTTCGATGATGAATTATAATCTGCAATTCCCAGTTGATTCCGTCAGTTGACAGGGAAAATAAATGAGTTTGAAATTTCACATTTTGGAAATTTCCCATTTGACAGGTGAAAATCTAAACGGTAGGAGATATCGATGAGATAATGTCTTAGTCATGTTCAGCGACCTCGCAAACCTATGTTTGCATACCAAACTTGGCCAGTAACTCTGGTATTTTCGAAACTATTTCAATTTGAAACTTTCGCGTTTTTCGTTTCCGAGTTTTGTTTGAAGGGCTCTACAAGGAAGAATTGATGAGTGGGTGATTCTATTATTGCTTCTTATGATTCACACTAACGAGCTCAAGAACTTCACATCGAAAAACTACGCTCGGGTACCCCTGAATTCTTTAAAATAAGCCAAATATAGCGTTTTTGGGGGGTCTAGACCCTTAGTAAAATTTCGATGAAAATTTGAAAAAATAGATTTCCTTCAAAATTGGTATAATCGAAGAGGGTTCGATGATGAATTATAATCTGCAATTTCCAGTTGATTCCGTCAGTTGACAGGGAAAATAAATGATTTTGAAATTTCACATTTTGGAAATTTCCCATCTGACAGGTGAAAATCTAAACGGTAGGAGATATCGATGAGATAATGTCTTAGTCATGTTCAGCGACCTCGCAAACCTATGTTTGCATACCAAACTTGGCCGGTAACTCTGGTATTTTCGAAACTATTTCAATTTGAAACTTTCGCGTTTTTCGTTTCCGAGTTTTGTTTGAAGGGCTCTACAAGGAAGAATTGATGAGTGGGTGATTCTATTATTGCTTCTTATCATTCACACTAACGAGCTCAAGAACTTCACATCGAAAAATTACGCTCGGGTACCCCTGAATTCTTTAAAATAAGCCAAATATAGCGTTTTTGGGGGGTCTAGACCCTTAGTAAAATTTCGATGAAAATTTGAAAAAATAGATTTCCTTCAAAATTGGTATAATCGAAGAGGGTTCGATGATGAATTATAATCTGCAATTCCCAGTTGATTCCGTCAGTTGACAGGGAAAATAAATGAGTTTGAAATTTCACATTTTGGAAATTTCCCATTTGACAGGTGAAAATCTAAACGGTAGGAGATATCGATGAGATAATGTCTTAGTCATGTTCAGCGGCCTCGCAAACCTATGTTTGCATACCAAACTTGGCCGGTAACTCTGGTATTTTCGAAACTATTTCAATTTGAAACTTTCGCGTTTTTCGTTTCCGAGTTTTGTTTGAAGGGCTCTACAAGGAAGAATTGATGAGTGGGTGATTCTATTATTGCTTCTTATCATTCACACTAACGAGCTCAAGAACTTCACATCGAAAAACTACGCTCGGGTACCCCTGAATTCTTTAAAATAAGCCAAATATAGCGTTTTTGGGGGGTCTAGACCCTTAGTAAAATTTCGATGAAAATTTGAAAAAATAGATTTCCTTCAAAATTGGTATAATCGAAGAGGGTTCGATGATGAATTATAATCTGCAATTCCCAGTTGATTCCGTCAGTTGACAGGGAAAATAAATGATTTTGAAATTTCACATTTTGGAAATTTCCCATTTGACAGGTGAAAATCTAAACGGTAGGAGATATCGATGAAATAATGTCTTAGTCATGTTCAGCGACCTCGCAAACCTATGTTTGCATACCAAACTTGGCCGGTAACTCTGGTATTTTCGAAACTATTTCAATTTGAAACTTTCGCGTTTTTCGTTTCCGAGTTTTGTTTGAAGGGCTCTACAAGGAAGAATTGATGAGTGGGTGATTCTATTATTGCTTCTTATCATTCACACTAACGAGCTCAAGAACTTCACATCGAAAAACTACGCTCGGGTATCCCTGAATTCTTTAAAATAAGCCAAATATAGCGTTTTTGGGGGGTCTAGACCCTTAGTAAAATTTCGATGAAAATTTGAAAAAATAGATTTCCTTCAAAATTGGTATAATCGAAGAGGGTTCGATGATGAATTATAATCTGCAATTCCCAGTTGATTCCGTCAGTTGACAGGGAAAATAAATGATTTTGAAATTTCACATTTTGGAAATTTCCCATTTGACAGGTGAAAATCTAAACGGTAGGAGATATCGATGAGATAATGTCTTAGTCATGTTCAGCGACCTCGCAAACCTATGTTTGCATACCAAACTTGGCCGGTAACTCTGGTATTTTCGAAACTATTTCAATTTGAAACTTTCGCGTTTTTCGTTTCCGAGTTTTGTTTGAAGGGCTCTACAAGGAAGAATTGATGAGTGGGTGATTCTATTATTGCTTTTTATCATTCACACTAACGAGCTCAAGAACTTCACATCGAAAAACTACGCTCGGGTACCCCTGAATTCTTTAAAATAAGCCAAATATAGCGTTTTTGGGGGGTCTAGACCCTTAGTAAAATTTCGATGAAAATTTAAAAAAATAGATTTCCTTCAAAATTGGTATAATCGAAGAGGGTTCGATGATGAATTATAATCTGCAATTTCCAGTTGATTCCGTCAGTTGACAGGGAAAATAAATGATTTTGAAATTTCACATTTTGGAAATTTCCCATTTGACAGGTGAAAATCTAAACGGTAGGAGATATCGATGAGATAATGTCTTAGTCATGTTCAGCGACCTCGCAAACCTATGTTTGCATACCAAACTTGGCCGGTAACTCTGGTATTTTCGAAACTATTTCAATTTGAAACTTTCGCGTTTTTCGTTTCCGAGTTTTGTTTGAAGGGCTCTACAAGGAAGAATTGATGAGTGGGTGATTCTATTATTGCTTCTTATCATTCACACTAACAAGCTCAAGAACTTCACATCGAAAAACTACGCTCGGGTACCCCTGAATTCTTTAAAATAAGCCAAATATAGCGTTTTTGGGGGGTCTAGACCCTTAGTAAAATTTCGATGAAAATTTGAAAAAATAGATTTCCTTCAAAATTGGTATAATCGAAGAGGGTTCGATGATGAATTATAATCTGCAATTCCCAGTTGATTCCGTCAGTTGACAGGGAAAATAAATGATTTTGAAATTTCACATTTTGGAAATTTCCCATTTGACAGGTGAAAATCTAAACGGTAGGAGATATCGATGAGATAATGTCTTAGTCATGTTCAGCGACCTCGCAAACCTATGTTTGCATACCAAACTTGGCCGGTAACTCTGGTATTTTCGAAACTATTTCAATTTGAAACTTTCGCGTTTTTCGTTTCCGAGTTTTGTTTGAAGGGCTCTACAAGGAAGAATTGATGAGTGGGTGATTCTATTATTGCTTCTTATCATTCACACTAACGAGCTCAAGAACTTCACATCGAAAAACTACGCTCGGGTACCCCTGAATTCTTTAAAATAAGCCAAATATAGCGTTTTTGGGGGGTCTAGACCCTTAGTAAAATTTCGATGAAAATTTGAAAAAATAGATTTCCTTCAAAATTGGTATAATCGAAGAGGGTTCGATGATGAATTATAATCTGCAATTCCCAGTTGATTCCGTCAGTTGACAGGGAAAATAAATGATTTTGTAATTTCACATTTTGGAAATTTCCCATTTGACAGGTGAAAATCTAAACGGTAGGAGATATCGATGAGATAATGTCTTAGTCATGTTCAGCGACCTCGCAAACCTATGTTTGCATACCAAACTTGGCCGGTAACTCTGGTATTTTCGAAACTATTTCAATTTGAAACTTTCGCGTTTTTCGTTTCCGAGTTTTGTTTGAAGGGCTCTACAAGGAAGAATTGATGAGTGGGTGATTCTATTATTGCTTCTTATCATTCACACTAACGAGCTCAAGAACTTCACATCGAAAAACTACGCTCGGGTACCCCTGAATTCTTTAAAATAAGCCAAATATAGCGTTTTTGGGGGGTCTAGACCCTTAGTAAAATTTCGATGAAAATTTGAAAAAATAGATTTCCTTCAAAATTGGTATAATCGAAGGGGGTTCGATGATGAATTATAATCTGCAATTCCCAGTTGATTCCGTCAGTTGACAGGGAAAATAAATGATTTTGAAATTTCACATTTTGGAAATTTCCCATTTGACAGGTGAAAATCTAAACGGTAGGAGATATCGATGAGATAATGTCTTAGTCATGTTCAGCGACCTCGCAAACCTATGTTTGCATACCAAACTTGGCCGGTAACTCTGGTATTTTCGAAACTATTTCAATTTGAAACTTTCGCGTTTTTCGTTTCCGAGTTTTGTTTGAAGGGCTCTACAAGGAAGAATTGATGAGTGGGTGATTCTATTATTGCTTCTTATCATTCACACTAACGAGCTCAAGAACTTCACATCGAAAAACTACGCTCGGGTACCCCTGAATTCTTTAAAATAAGCCAAAATAGCGTTTTTGGGGGGTCTAGACCCTTAGTAAAATTTCGATGAAAATTTGAAAAAATAGATTTCCTTCAAAATTGGTATAATCGAAGAGGGTTCGATGATGAATTATAATCTGCAATTCCCAGTTGATTCCGTCAGTTGACAGGGAAAATAAATGATTTTGAAATTTCACATTTTGGAAATTTCCCATTTGACAGGTGAAAATCTAAACGGTAGGAGATATCGATGAGATAATATCTTAGTCATGTTCAGCGACCTCGCAAACCTATGTTTGCATACCAAACTTGGCCGGTAACTCTGGTATTTTCGAAACTATTTCAATTTGAAACTTTCGCGTTTTTCGTTTCCGAGTTTTGTTTGAAGGGCTCTACAAGGAAGAATTGATGAGTGGGTGATTCTATTATTGCTTCTTATCATTCACACGAGCTCAAGAACTTCACATCGAAAAACTACGCTCGGGTACCCCTGAATTCTTTAAAATAAGCCAAATATAGCGTTTTTGGGGGGTCTAGACCCTTAGTAAAATTTCGATGAAAATTTGAAAAAATAGATTTCCTTCAAAATTGGTATAATCGAAGAGGGTTCGATGATGAATTATAATCTGCAATTCCCAGTTGATTCCGTCAGTTGACAGGGAAAATAAATGATTTTGAAATTTCACATTTTGGAAATTTCCCATTTGACAGGTGAAAATCTAAACGGTAGGAGATATCGATGAGATAATGTCTTAGTCATGTTCAGCGACCTCGCAAACCTATGTTTGCATACCAAACTTGGCCGGTAACTCTGATATTTTCGAAACTATTTCAATTTGAAACTTTCGCGTTTTTCGTTTCCGAGTTTTGTTTGAAGGGCTCTACAAGGAAGAATTGATGAGTGGGTGATTCTATTATTGCTTCTTATCATTCACACTAACGAGCTCAAGAACTTCACATCGAAAAACTACGCTCGGGTACCCCTGAATTCTTTAAAATAAGCCAAATATAGCGTTTTTGGGGGGTCTAGACCCTTAGTAAAATTTCGATGAAAATTTGAAAAAATTGATTTCCTTCAAAATTGGTATAATCGAAGAGGGTTCGATGATGAATTATAATCTGCAATTCCCAGTTGATTTCGTCAGTTGACAGGGAAAATAAATGATTTTGAAATTTCACATTTTGGAAATTTCCCATTTGACAGGTGAAAATCTAAACGGTAGGAGATATCGATGAGATAATGTCTTAGTCATGTTCAGCGACCTCGCAAACCTATGTTTGCATACCAAACTTGGCCGGTAACTCTGGTATTTTCGAAACTATTCCAATTTGAAACTTTCGCGTTTTTCGTTTCCGAGTTTTGTTTGAAGGGCTCTACAAGGAAGAATTGATGAGTGGGTGATTCTATTATTGCTTCTTATCATTCACACTAACGAGCTCAAGAACTTCACATCGAAAAACTACGCTCGGGTACCCCTGAATTCTTTAAAATAAGCCAAATATAGCGTTTTTGGGGGGTCTAGACCCTTAGTAAAATTTCGATGAAAATTTGAAAAAATAGATTTCCTTCAAAATTGGTATAATCGAAGAGGGTTCGATGATGAATTATAATCTGCAATTCCCAGTTGATTTCGTCAGTTGACAGGGAAAATAAATGATTTTGAAATTTCACATTTTGGAAATTTCCCATTTGACAGGTGAAAATCTAAACGGTAGGAGATATCGATGAGATAATGTCTTAGTCATGTTCAGCGACCTCGCAAACCTATGTTTGAAGGGCTCTACAAGGAAGAATTGATGAGTGGGTGATTCTATTATTGCTTCTTATCATTCACACTAACGAGCTCAAGAACTTCACATCGAAAAACTACGCTCGGGTACCCCTGAATTCTTTAAAATAAGCCAAATATAGCGTTTTTGGGGGGTCTAGACCCTTAGTAAAATTTCGATGAAAATTTGAAAACATAGATTTCCTTCAAAATTGGTATAATCGAAGAGGGTTCGATGATGAATTATAATCTGCAATTCCCAGTTGATTCCGTCAGTTGACAGGGAAAATAAATGATTTTGAAATTTCACATTCTGGAAATTTCCCATTTGACAGGTGAAAATCTAAACGGTAGGAGATATCGATGAGATAATGTCTTAGTCATGTTCAGCGACCTCGCAAACCTATGTTTGCATACCAAACTTGGCCGGTAACTCTGGTATTTTCGAAACTATTTCAATTTGAAACTTTCGCGTTTTTCGTTTCCGAGTTTTGTTTGAAGGGCTCTACAAGGAAGAATTGATGAGTGGGTGATTCTATTATTGCTTCTTATCATTCACACTAACGAGCTCAAGAACTTCACATCGAAGAACTACGCTCGGGTACCCCTGAATTCTTTAAAATAAGCCAAAATAGCGTTTTTGGGGGGTCTAGACCCTTAGTAAAATTTCGATGAAAATTTGAAAAAATAGATTTCCTTCAAAATTGGTATAATCGAAGAGGGTTCGATGATGAATTATAATCTGCAATTCCCAGTTGATTCCGTCAGTTGACAGGGAAAATAAATGATTTTGAAATTTCACATTTTGGAAATTTCCCATTTGACAGGTGAAAATCTAAACGGTAGGAGATATCGATGAGATAATATCTTAGTCATGTTCAGCGACCTCGCAAACCTATGTTTGCATACCAAACTTGGCCGGTAACTCTGGTATTTTCGAAACTATTTCAATTTGAAACTTTCGCGTTTTTCGTTTCCGAGTTTTGTTTGAAGGGCTCTACAAGGAAGAATTGATGAGTGGGTGATTCTATTATTGCTTCTTATCATTCACACGAGCTCAAGAACTTCACATCGAAAAACTACGCTCGGGTACCCCTGAATTCTTTAAAATAAGCCAAATATAGCGTTTTTGGGGGGTCTAGACCCTTAGTAAAATTTCGATGAAAATTTGAAAAAATAGATTTCCTTCAAAATTGGTATAATCGAAGAGGGTTCGATGATGAATTATAATCTGCAATTCCCAGTTGATTCCGTCAGTTGACAGGGAAAATAAATGATTTTGAAATTTCACATTTTGGAAATTTCCCATTTGACAGGTGAAAATCTAAACGGTAGGAGATATCGATGAGATAATGTCTTAGTCATGTTCAGCGACCTCGCAAACCTATGTTTGCATACCAAACTTGGCCGGTAACTCTGATATTTTCGAAACTATTTCAATTTGAAACTTTCGCGTTTTTCGTTTCCGAGTTTTGTTTGAAGGGCTCTACAAGGAAGAATTGATGAGTGGGTGATTCTATTATTGCTTCTTATCATTCACACTAACGAGCTCAAGAACTTCACATCGAAAAACTACGCTCGGGTACCCCTGAATTCTTTAAAATAAGCCAAATATAGCGTTTTTGGGGGGTCTAGACCCTTAGTAAAATTTCGATGAAAATTTGAAAAAATTGATTTCCTTCAAAATTGGTATAATCGAAGAGGGTTCGATGATGAATTATAATCTGCAATTCCCAGTTGATTTCGTCAGTTGACAGGGAAAATAAATGATTTTGAAATTTCACATTTTGGAAATTTCCCATTTGACAGGTGAAAATCTAAACGGTAGGAGATATCGATGAGATAATGTCTTAGTCATGTTCAGCGACCTCGCAAACCTATGTTTGCATACCAAACTTGGCCGGTAACTCTGGTATTTTCGAAACTATTCCAATTTGAAACTTTCGCGTTTTTCGTTTCCGAGTTTTGTTTGAAGGGCTCTACAAGGAAGAATTGATGAGTGGGTGATTCTATTATTGCTTCTTATCATTCACACTAACGAGCTCAAGAACTTCACATCGAAAAACTACGCTCGGGTACCCCTGAATTCTTTAAAATAAGCCAAATATAGCGTTTTTGGGGGGTCTAGACCCTTAGTAAAATTTCGATGAAAATTTGAAAAAATAGATTTCCTTCAAAATTGGTATAATCGAAGAGGGTTCGATGATGAATTATAATCTGCAATTCCCAGTTGATTTCGTCAGTTGACAGGGAAAATAAATGATTTTGAAATTTCACATTTTGGAAATTTCCCATTTGACAGGTGAAAATCTAAACGGTAGGAGATATCGATGAGATAATGTATTAGTCATGTTCAGCGACCTCGCAAACCTATGTTTGAAGGGCTCTACAAGGAAGAATTGATGAGTGGGTGATTCTATTATTGCTTCTTATCATTCACACTAACGAGCTCAAGAACTTCACATCGAAAAACTAAGCTCGGGTACCCCTAAATTCTTTAAAATAAGCCAAATATAGCGTTTTTGGGGGGTCTAGACCCTTAGTAAAATTTCGATGAAAATTTGAAAAAATAGATTTCCTTCAAAATTGGTATAATCGAAGAGGGTTCGATGATGAATTATAATCTGCAATTCCCAGTTGATTCCGTCAGTTGACAGGGAAAATAAATGATTTTGAAATTTCACATTTTGGAAATTTCCCATTTGACAGGTGAAATTCTAAACGGTAGGAGATATCTATGAGATAATATCTTAGTCATGTTCAGCGACCTCGCAAACCTATGTTTGCATACCAAACTTGGCCGGTAACTCTGGTATTTTCGAAACTATTTCAATTTGAAACTTTCGCGTTTTTCGTTTCCGAGTTTTGTTTGAAGGGCTCTACAAGGAAGAATTGATGAGTGGGTGATTCTATTATTGCTTCTTATCATTCACACTTACGAGCTCAAGAACTTCACATCGAAAAACTACGCTCGGGTACCCCTGAATTCTTTAAAATAAGCCAAATATAGCGTTTTTGGGGGGTCTAGACCCTTAGTAAAATTTCGATGAAAATTTGAAAGAATAGATTTCCTTCAAAATTGGTATAATCGAAGAGGGTTCGATGATGAATTATAATCTGCAATTCCCAGTTGATTCCGTCACTTGACAGGGAAAATAAATGATTTTGAAATTTCACATTTTGGAAATTTCCCATTTGACAGGTGAAAATCTAAACGGTAGGAGATATCGATGAGATAATGTCTTAGTCATGTTCAGCGACCTCGCAAACCTATGTTTGCATACCAAACTTGGCCGGTAACTCTGGTATTTTCGAAACTATTTCAATTTGAAACTTTCGCGTTTTTCGTTTCCGAGTTTTGTTTGAAGGGCTCTACAAGGAAGAATTGATGAGTGGGTGATTCTATTATTGCTTCTTATCATTTACACTAACGAGCTCAAGAACTTCACATCGAAAAACTACGCTCGGGTACCCCTGAATTCTTTAAAATAAGCCAAATATAGCGTTTTTGGGGGGTCTAGACCCTTAGTAAAATTTCGATGAAAATTTGAAAAAATAGATTTCCTTCAAAATAAGTATAATCGAAGAGGGTTCGATGATGAATTATAATCTGCAATTCCCAGTTGATTCCGTCAGTTGACAGGGAAAATAAATGATTTTGAAATTTCACATTTTGGAAATTTCCCATTTGACAGGTGAAAATCTAAACGGTAGGAGATATCGATGAGATAATGTCTTAGTCATGTTCAGCGACCTCGCAAACCTATGTTTGCATACCAAACTTGGCCGGTAACTCTGGTATTTTCGAAACTATTTCAATTTGAAACTTTCGCGTTTTTCGTTTCCGAGTTTTGTTTGAAGGGCTCTACAAGGAAGAATTGATGAGTGGGTGATTCTATTATTGCTTCTTATCATTCACACTAACGAGCTCAAGAACTTCACATCGAAAAACTACGCTCGGGTACCCCTGAATTCTTTAAAATAAGCCAAATATAGCGTTTTTGGGGGGTCTAGACCCTTAGTAAAATTTCGATGAAAATTTGAAAAAATAGATTTCCTTCAAAATTGGTATAATCGAAGAGGGTTCGATGATGAATTATAATCTGCAATTCCCAGTTGATTCCGTCAGTTGACAGGGAAAATGAATGATTTTGAAATTTCACATTTTGGAAATTTCCCATTTGACAGGTGAAAATCTAAACGGTAGGAGATATCGATGAGATAATGTCTTAGTCATGTTCAGCGACCTCGCAAACCTATGTTTGCATACCAAACTTGGCCGGTAACTCTGGTATTTTCGAAACTATTTCAATTTGAAACTTTCGCGTTTTTCGTTTCCGAGTTTTGTTTGAAGGGCTCTACAAGGAAGAATTGATGAGTGGGTGATTCTATTATTGCTTCTTATCATTCACACTAACGAGCTCAAGAACTTCACATCGAAAAACTACGCTCGGGTACCCCTGAATTCTTTAAAATAAGCCAAAATAGCGTTTTTGGGGGGTCTAGACCCTTAGTAAAATTTCGATGAAAATTTGAAAAAATAGATTTCCTTCAAAATTGGTATAATCGAAGAGGGTTCGATGATGAATTATAATCTGCAATTCCCAGTTGATTCCGTCAGTTGACAGGGAAAATAAATGATTTTGAAATTTCACATTTTGGAAATTTCCCATTTGACAGGTGAAAATCTAAACGGTAGGAGATATCGATGAGATAATATCTTAGTCATGTTCAGCGACCTCGCAAACCTATGTTTGCATACCGAACTTGGCCGGTAACTCTGGTATTTTCGAAACTATTTCAATTTGAAACTTTCGCGTTTTTCGTTTCCGAGTTTTGTTTGAAGGGCTCTACAAGGAAGAATTGATGAGTGGGTGATTCTATTATTGCTTCTTATCATTCACACTAACGAGCTCAAGAACTTCAAATCGAAAAACTACGCTCGGGTACCCCTGAATTCTTTAAAATAAGCCAAATATAGCGTTTTTGGGGGGTCTAGACCCTTAGTAAAATTTCGATGAAAATTTGAAAAAATAGATTTCCTTCAAAATTGGTATAATCGAAGAGGGTTCGATGATAAATTATAATCTGCAATTCCCAGTTGATTCCGTCAGTTGACAGGGAAAATAAATGATTTTGAAATTTCACATTTTGGAAATTTCCCATTTGACAGGTGAAAATCTAAACGGTAGGAGATATCGATGAGATAATGTCTTAGTCATGTTCAGCGACCTCGCAAACCTATGTTTGCATACCAAACTTGGCCGGTAACTCTGGTATTTTCGAAACTATTTCAATTTGAAACTTTCGCGTTTTTCGTTTCCGAGTTTTGTTTGAAGGGCTCTACAAGGAAGAATTGATGAGTGGGTGATTCTATTATTGCTTCTTATCATTCACACTAACGAGCTCAAGAACTTCACATCGAAAAACTACGCTCGGGTACCCCTGAATTCTTTAAAATAAGCCAAATATAGCGTTTTTGGGGGGTCTAGACCCTTAGTAAAATTTCGATGAAAATTTGAAAAAATAGATTTCCTTCAAAATTGGTATAATCGAAGAGGGTTCGATGATGAATTATAATCTGCAATTCCCAGTTGATTCCGTCAGTTGACAGGGAAAATAAATGATTTTGAAATTTCACATTTTGGAAATTTCCCATTTGACAGGTGAAATTCTAAACGGTAGGAGATATCGATGAGATAATGTCTTAGTCATGTTCAGCGACCTCGCAAACCTATGTTTGCATACCAAACTTGGCCGGTAACTCTGGTATTTTCGAAACTATTTCAATTTGAAACTTTCGCGTTTTTCGTTTCCGAGTTTTGTTTGAAGGGCTCTACAAGGAAGAATTGATGAGTGGGTGATTCTATTATTGCTTCTTATCATTCACACTAACGAGCTCAAGAACTTCACATCGAAAAACTACGCTCGGGTACCCCTGAATTCTTTAAAATAAGCCAAATATAGCGTTTTTGGGGGGTCTAGACCCTTAGTAAAATTTCGATGAAAATTTGAAAAAATAGATTTCCTTCAAAATTGGTATAATCGAAGGGGGTTCGATGATGAATTATAATCTGCAATTCCCAGTTGATTCCGTCACTTGACAGGGAAAATAAATGATTTTGAAATTTCACATTTTGGAAATTTCCCATTTGACAGGTGAAAATCTAAACGGTAGGAGATATCGATGAGATAATGTCTTAGTCATGTTCAGCAACCTCGCAAACCTATGTTTGCATACCAAACTTGGCCGGTAACTCTGGTATTTTCGAAACTATTTCAATTTGAAACTTTCGCGTTTTTCGTTTCCGAGTTTTGTTTGAAGGGCTCTACAAGGAAGAATTGATGAGTGGGTGATTCTATTATTGCTTCTTATCATTTACACTAACGAGCTCAAGAACTTCACATCGAAAAACTACGCTCGGGTACCCCTGAATTCTTTAAAATAAGCCAAATATAGCGTTTTTGGGGGGTCTAGACCCTTAGTAAATTTCGATGAAAATTTGAAAAAATAGATTTCCTTCAAAATAAGTATAATCGAAGAGGGTTCGATGATGAATTATAATCTGCAATTCCCAGTTGATTCCGTCAGTTGACAGGGAAAATAAATGATTTTGAAATTTCACATTTTGGAAATTTCCCATTTGACAGGTGAAAATCTAAACGGTAGGAGATATCGATGAGATAATGTCTTAGTCATGTTCAGCGACCTCGCAAACCTATGTTTGCATACCAAACTTGGCCGGTAACTCTGGTATTTTCGAAACTATTTCAATTTGAAACTTTCGCGTTTTTCGTTTCCGAGTTTTGTTTGAAGGGCTCTACAAGGAAGAATTGATGAGTGGGTGATTCTATTATTGCTTCTTATCATTCACACTAACGAGCTCAAGAACTTCACATCGAAAAACTACGCTCGGGTACCCCTGAATTCTTTAAAATAAGCCAAATATAGCGTTTTTGGGGGGTCTAGACCCTTAGTAAAATTTCGATGAAAATTTGAAAAAATAGATTTCCTTCAAAATTGTTATAATCGAAGAGGGTTCGATGATGAATTATAATCTGCAATTCCCAGTTGATTCCGTCAGTTGACAGGGAAAATAAATGATTTTGAAATTTCACATTTTGGAAATTTCCCATTTGACAGGTGAAAATCTAAACGGTAGGAGATATCGATGAGATAATGTCTTAGTCATGTTCAGCGACCTCGCAAACCTATGTTTGCATACCAAACTTGGCCGGTAACTCTGGTATTTTCGAAACTATTTCAATTTGAAACTTTCGCGTTTTTCGTTTCCGAGTTTTGTTTGAAGGGCTCTACAAGGAAGAATTGATGAGTGGGTGATTCTATTATTGCTTCTTATCATTCACACTAACGAGCTCAAGAACTTCACATCGAAAAACTACGCTCGGGTACCCCTGAATTCTTTAAAATAAGCCAAATATAGCGTTTTTGGGGGGTCTAGACCCTTAGTAAAATTTCGATGAAAATTTGAAAGAATAGATTTCCTTCAAAATTGGTATAATCGAAGAGGGTTCGATGATGAATTATAATCTGCAATTCCCAGTTGATTCCGTCAGTTGACAGGGAAAATAAATGATTTTGAAATTTCACATTTTGGAAATTTCCCATTTGACAGGTGAAAATCTAAACGGTAGGAGATATCGATGAGATAATGTCTTAGTCATGTTCAGCGACTTCGCAAACCTATGTTTGCATACCAAACTTGGCCGGTAACTCTGGTATTTTCGAAACTATTTCAATTTGAAACTTTCGCGTTTTTCGTTTCCGAGTTTTGTTTGAAGGGCTCTACAAGGAAGAATTGATGAGTGGGTGATTTTATTATTGCTTCTTATCATTCACACTAACGAGCTCAAGAACTTCACATCGAAAAACTACGCTCGGGTACCCCTGAATTCTTTAAAATAAGCCAAATATAGCGTTTTTGGGGGGTCTAGACCCTTAGTAAAATTTCGATGAAAATTTGAAAAAATAGATTTCCTTCAAAATTGGTATAATCGAAGAGGGTTCGATGATGAATTATAATCTGCAATTCCCAGTTGATTCCGTCAGTTGACAGGGAAAATAAATGATTTTGAAATTTCACATTTTGGAAATTTCCCATTTGACAGGTGAAAATCTAAACGGTAGGAGATATCGATGAGATAATGTCTTAGTCATGTTCAGCGACCTCGCAAACCTATGTTTGCATACCAAACTTGGCCGGTAACTCTGGTATTTTCGAAACTATTTCAATTTGAAACTTTCGCGTTTTTCGTTTCCGAGTTTTGTTTGAAGGGCTCTACAAGGAAGAATTGATGAGTGGGTGATTCTATTATTGCTTCTTATCATTCACACTAACGAGCTCAAGAACTTCACATCGAAAAACTACGCTCGGGTACCCCTGAATTCTTTAAAATAAGCCAAATATAGCGTTTTTGGGGGGGCTAGACCCTTAGTAAAATTTCGATGAAAATTTGAAAAAATAGATTCCCTTCAAAATTGGTATAATCGAAGAGGGTTCGATGATGAATTATAATCTGCAATTCCCAGTTGATTCCGTCAGTTGACAGGGAAAATAAATGATTTTGAAATTTCACATTTTGGAAATTTCCCATTTGACAGGTGAAAATCTAAACGGTAGGAGATATCGATGAGATAATGTCTTAGTCATGTTCAGCGACCTCACAAACCTATGTTTGCATACCAAACTTGGCCGGTAACTCTGGCATTTTCGAAACTATTTCAATTTGAAACTTTCGCGTTTTTCGTTTCCGAGTTTTGTTTGAAGGGCTCTACAAGGAAGAATTGATGAGTGGGTGATTCTATTATTGCTTCTTATCATTCACACTAACGAGCTCAAGAACTTCACATCGAAAAACTACGCTCGGGTACCCCTGAATTCTTTAAAATAAGCCAAATATAGCGTTTTTGGGGGGTCTAGACCCTTAGTAAAATTTCGATGAAAATTTGAAAAAATAGATTTCCTTCAAAATTGGTATAATCGAAGAGGGTTCGATGATGAATTATAATCTGCAATTCCCAGTTGATTCCGTCAGTTGACAGGGAAAATAAATGATTTTGAAATTTCACATTTTGGAAATTTCCCAGTTGACAGGTGAAAATCTAAACGGTAGGAGATATCGATGAGATAATGTCTTAGTCATGTTCAGCGACCTCGCAAACCTATGTTTGCATACCGAACTTGGCCGGTAACTCTGGTATTTTCGAAACTATTTCAATTTGAAACTTTCGCGTTTTTCGTTTCCGAGTTTTGTTTGAAGGGCTCTACAAGGAAGAATTGATGAGTGGGTGATTCTATTATTGCTTCTTATCATTCACACTAACGAGCTCAAGAACTTCACATCGAAAAACTACGCTCGGGTACCCCTGAATTCTTTAAAATAAGCCAAATATAGCGTTTTTGGGGGGTCTAGACCCTTAGTAAAATTTCGATGAAAATTTGAAAAAATAGATTTCCTTCAAAATTGGTTTAATCGAAGAGGGTTCGATGATGAATTATAATCTGCAATTCCCAGTTGATTCCGTCAGTTGACAGGGAAAATAAATGATTTTGAAATTTCACATTTTGGAAATTTCCCATTTGACAGGTGAAAATCTAAACGGTAGGAGATATCGATGAGATAATGTCTTAGTCATGTTCAGCGACCTCGCAAACCTATGTTTGCATACCAAACTTGGCCGGTAACTCTGGTATTTTCGAAACTATTTCAATTTGAAACCTTCGCGTTTTTCGTTTCCGAGTTTTGTTTGAAGGGCTCTACAAGGAAGAATTGATGAGTGGGTGATTCTATTATTGCTTCTTATCATTCACACTAACGAGGTCAAGAACTTCACATCAAAAAACTACGCTCGGGTACCCCTGAATTCTTTAAAATAAGCCAAATATAGCGTTTTTGGGGGGTCTAGACCCTTAGTAAAATTTCGATGAAAATTTGAAAAAATAGATTTCCTTCAAAATTGGTATAATCGAAGAGGGTTCGATGATGAATTATAATCTGCAATTCCCAGTCGATTCTGTCAGTTGACAGGGAAAATAAATGATTTTGAAATTTCACATTTTGGAAATTTCCCATTTGACAGGTGAAAATCTAAACGGTAGGAGATATCGATGAGATAATATCTTAGTCATGTTCAGCGACCTCGCAAACCTATGTTTTGCATACCAAACTTGGCCGGTAACTCTGGTATTTTCGAAACTATTTCAATTTGAAACTTTCGCGTTTTTCGTTTCCGAGTTTTGTTTGAAGGGCTCTACAAGGAAGAATTGATGAGTGGGTGATTCTATTATTGCTTCTTATCATTCACACTAACGAGCTCAAGAACTTCACATCGGAAAACTACGCTCGGGTACCCCTGAATTCTTTAAAATAAGCCAAATATAGCGTTTTTGGGGGGTCTAGACCCTTAGTAAAATTTCGATGAAAATTTGAAAAAATAGATTTCCTTCAAAATTGGTATAATCGAAGAGGGTTCGATGATGAATTATAATCTGCAATTCCCAGTTGATTCCGTCAGTTGACAGGGAAAATAAATGATTTTGAAATTTCACATTTTGGAAATTTCCCATTTGACAGGTGAAAATCTAAACGGTAGGAGATATCGATGAGATAATGTCTTAGTCATGTTCAGCGACCTCGCAAACCTATGTTTGCATACCAAATTTGGCCGGTAACTCTGGTATTTTCGAAACTATTTCAATTTGAAACTTTCGCGTTTTTCGTTTCCGAGTTTTGTTTGAAGGGCTCTACAAGGAAGAATTGATGAGTGGGTGATTCTATTATTGCTTCTTATCATTCACACTAACGAGCTCAAGAACTTCACATCGAAAAACTACGCTCGGGTACCCCTGAATTCTTTAAAATAAGCCAAATATAGCGTTTTTGGGGGGTCTAGACCCTTAGTAAAATTTCGATGAAAATTTGAAAAAATAGATTTCCTTCAAAATTGGTATAATCGAAGAGGGTTCGATGATGAATTATAATCTTCAATTCCCAGTTGATTCCGTCAGTTGACAGGGAAAATAAATGATTTTGAAATTTCACATTTTGGAAATTTCCCATTTGACAGGTGAAAATCTAAACGGTAGGAGATATCGATGAGATAATGTCTTAGTCATGTTCAGCGACCTCGCAAACCTATGTTTGCATACCAAACTTGGCCGGTAACTCTGGTATTTTCGAAACTATTTCAATTTGAAACTTTCGCGTTTTTCGTTTCCGAGTTTTGTTTGAAGGGCTCTACAAGGAAGAATTGATGAGTGGGTGATTCTATTATTGCTTCTTATCATTCACACTAACGAGCTCAAGAACTTCACATCGAAAAACTACGCTCGGGTACCCCTGAATTCTTTAAAATAAGCCAAATATAGCGTTTTTGGGGGGTCTAGACCCTTAGTAAAATTTCGATGAAAATTTGAAAAAATAGATTTCCTTCAAAATTGGTATAATCGAAGAGGGTTCGATGATGAATTATAATCTGCAATTCCCAGTTGATTCCGTCACTTGACAGGGAAAATAAATGATTTTGAAATTTCACATTTTGGAAATTTCCCATTTGACAGGTGAAAATCTAAACGGTAGGAGATATCGATGAGATAATGTTTTAGTCATGTTCAGCGACCTCGCAAACCTATGTTTGCATACCAAACTTGGCCGGTAACTCTGGTATTTTCGAAACTATTTCAATTTGAAACTTTCGCGTTTTTCGTTTCCGAGTTTTGTTTGAAGGGCTCTACAAAGAAGAATTGATGAGTGGGTGATTCTATTATTGCTTCTTATCATTCACACTAACGAGCTCAAGAACTTCACATCGAAAAACTACGCTCGGGTACCCCTGAATTCTTTAAAATAAGCCAAATATAGCGTTTTTGGGGGGTCTAGACCCTTAGTAAAATTTCGATGAAAATTTGAAAAAATAGATTTCCTTCAAAATTGGTATAATCGAAGAGGGTTCGATGATGAATTATAATCTGCAATTCCCAGTTGATTCCGTCAGTTGACAGGGAAAATAAATGATTTTGAAATTTCACATTTTGGAAATTTCCCATTTGACAGGTGAAAATCTAAACGGTAGGAGATATCGATGAGATAATGTCTTAGTCATGTTCAGCGACCTCGTAACCCTATGTTTGCATACCAAACATGGCCGGTAACTCTGGTATTTTCGAAACTATTTCAATTTGAATCTTTCGCGTTTTTCGTTTCCGAGTTTTGTTTGAAGGGCTCTACAAGGAAGAATTGATGAGTGGGTGATTCTATTATTGCTTCTTATCATTCACACTAACGAGCTCAAGAACTTCACATCGAAAAACTACGCTCGGGTACCCCTGAATTCTTTAAAATAAGCCAAATATAGCGTTTTTGGGGGGTCTAGACCCTTAGTAAAATTTCGATGAAAATTTGAAAAAATAGATTTCCTTCAAAATTGGTATAATCGAAGAGGGTTCGATGATGAATTATAATCTGCAATTCCCAGTTGATTCCGTCAGTTGACAGGGAAAATAAATGATTTTGAAATTTCACATTTTGGAAATTTCCCATTTGACAGGTGAAAATCTAAACGGTAGGAGATATCGATGAGATAATGTCTTAGTCATGTTCAGCGACCTCGCAAACCTATGTTTGCATACCAAACTTGGCCGGTAACTCTGGTATTTTCGAAACTATTTCAATTTGAAACTTTCGCGTTTTTCGTTTCCGAGTTTTGTTTGAAGGGCTCTACAAGGAAGAATTGATGAGTGGGTGATTCTATTATTGCTTCTTATCATTCACACTAACGAGCTCAAGAACTTCACATCGAAAAACTACGCTCGGGTACCCCTGAATTCTTTAAAATAAGCCAAATATAGCGTTTTTGGGGGGGCTAGACCCTTAGTAAAATTTCGATGAAAATTTGAAAAAATAGATTCCCTTCAAAATTGGTATAATCGAAGGGGGTTCGATGATGAATTATAATCTGCAATTCCCAGTTGATTCCGTCAGTTGACAGGGAAAATAAATGATTTTGAAATTTCACATTTTGGAAATTTCCCATTTGACAGGTGAAAATCTAAACGGTAGGAGATATCGATGAGATAATGTCTTAGTCATGTTCAGCGACCTCACAAACCTATGTTTGCATACCAAACTTGGCCGGTAACTCTGGCATTTTCGAAACTATTTCAATTTGAAACTTTCGCGTTTTTCGTTTCCGAGTTTTGTTTGAAGGGCTCTACAAGGAAGAATTGATGAGTGGGTGATTCTATTATTGCTTCTTATCATTCACACTAACGAGCTCAAGAACTTCACATCGAAAAACTACGCTCGGGTACCCCTGAATTCTTTAAAATAAGCCAAATATAGCGTTTTTGGGGGGTCTAGACCCTTAGTAAAATTTCGATGAAAATTTGAAAAAATAGATTTCCTTCAAAATTGGTATAATCGAAGAGGGTTCGATGATGAATTATAATCTGCAATTCCCAGTTGATTCCGTCAGTTGACAGGGAAAATAAATGATTTTGAAATTTCACATTTTGGAAATTTCCCAGTTGACAGGTGAAAATCTAAACGGTAGGAGATATCGATGAGATAATGTCTTAGTCATGTTCAGCGACCTCGCAAACCTATGTTTGCATACCGAACTTGGCCGGTAACTCTGGTATTTTCGAAACTATTTCAATTTGAAACTTTCGCGTTTTTCGTTTCCGAGTTTTGTTTGAAGGGCTCTACAAGGAAGAATTGATGAGTGGGTGATTCTATTATTGCTTCTTATCATTCACACTAACGAGCTCAAGAACTTCACATCGAAAAACTACGCTCGGGTACCCCTGAATTCTTTAAAATAAGCCAAATATAGCGTTTTTGGGGGGTCTAGACCCTTAGTAAAATTTCGATGAAAATTTGAAAAAATAGATTTCCTTCAAAATTGGTTTAATCGAAGAGGGTTCGATGATGAATTATAATCTGCAATTCCCAGTTGATTTCGTCAGTTGACAGGGAAAATAAATGATTTTGAAATTTCACATTTTGGAAATTTCCCATTTGACAGGTGAAAATCTAAACGGTAGGAGATATCGATGAGATAATGTCTTAGTCATGTTCAGCGACCTCGCAAACCTATGTTTGCATACCAAACTTGGCCGGTAACTCTGGTATTTTCGAAACTATTTCAATTTGAAACCTTCGCGTTTTTCGTTTCCGAGTTTTGTTTGAAGGGCTCTACAAGGAAGAATTGATGAGTGGGTGATTCTATTATTGCTTCTTATCATTCACACTAACGAGCTCAAGAACTTCACATCAAAAAACTACGCTCGGGTACCCCTGAATTCTTTAAAATAAGCCAAATATAGCGTTTTTGGGGGGTCTAGACCCTTAGTAAAATTTCGATGAAAATTTGAAAAAATAGATTTCCTTCAAAATTGGTATAATCGAAGAGGGTTCGATGATGAATTATAATCTGCAATTCCCAGTCGATTCCGTCAGTTGACAGGGAAAATAAATGATTTTGAAATTTCACATTTTGGAAATTTCCCATTTGACAGGTGAAAATCTAAACGGTAGGAGATATCGATGAGATAATATCTTAGTCATGTTCAGCGACCTCGCAAACCTATGTTTTGCATACCAAACTTGGCCGGTAACTCTGGTATTTTCGAAACTATTTCAATTTGAAACTTTCGCGTTTTTCGTTTCCGAGTTTTGTTTGAAGGGCTCTACAAGGAAGAATTGATGAGTGGGTGATTCTATTATTGCTTCTTATCATTCACACTAACGAGCTCAAGAACTTCACATCGAAAAACTACGCTCGGGTACCCCTGAATTCTTTAAAATAAGCCAAATATAGCGTTTTTGGGGGGTCTAGACCCTTAGTAAAATTTCGATGAAAATTTGAAAAAATAGATTTCCTTCAAAATTGGTATAATCGAAGAGGGTTCGATGATGAATTATAATCTGCAATTCCCAGTTGATTCCGTCAGTTGACAGGGAAAATAAATGATTTTGAAATTTCACATTTTGGAAATTTCCCATTTGACAGGTGAAAATCTAAACGGTAGGAGATATCGATGAGATAATGTCTTAGTCATGTTCAGCGACCTCGCAAACCTATGTTTGCATACCAAACTTGGCCGGTAACTCTGGTATTTTCGAAACTATTTCAATTTGAAACTTTCGCGTTTTTCGTTTCCGAGTTTTGTTTGAAGGGCTCTACAAGGAAGAATTGATGAGTGGGTGATTCTATTATTGCTTCTTATCATTCACACTAACGAGCTCAAGAACTTCACATCGGAAAACTACGCTCGGGTACCCCTGAATTCTTTAAAATAAGCCAAATATAGCGTTTTTGGGGGGTCTAGACCCTTAGTAAAATTTCGATGAAAATTTGAAAAAATAGATTTCCTTCAAAATTGGTATAATCGAAGAGGGTTTGATGATGAATTATAATCTGCAATTCCCAGTTGATTCCGTCAGTTGACAGGGAAAATAAATGATTTTGAAATTTCACATTTTGGAAATTTCCCATTTGACAGGTGAAAATCTAAACGGTAGGAGATATCGATGAGATAATGTCTTAGTCATGTTCAGCGACCTCGCAAACCTATGTTTGCATACCAAACTTGGCCGGTAACTCTGGTATTTTCGAAACTATTTCAATTTGAAACTTTCGCGTTTTTCGTTTCCGAGTTTTGTTTGAAGGGCTCTACAAGGAAGAATTGATGAGTGGGTGATTCTATTATTGCTTCTTATCATTCACACTAACGAGCTCAAGAACTTCACATCGAAAAACTACGCTCGGGTACCCCTGAATTCTTTAAAATAGGCCAAATATAGCGTTTTTGGGGGGTCTAGACCCTTAGTAAAATTTCGATGAAAATTTGAAAAAATAGATTTCCTTCAAAATTGGTATAATCGAAGAGGGTTCGATGATGAATTATAATCTGCAATTCCCAGTTGATTCCGTCACTTGACAGGGAAAATAAATGATTTTGAAATTTCACATTTTGGAAATTTCCCATTTGACAGGTGAAAATCTAAACGGTAGGAGATATCGATGAGATAATGTTTTAGTCATGTTCAGCGACCTCGCAAACCTATGTTTGCATACCAAACTTGGCCGGTAACTCTGGTATTTTCGAAACTATTTCAATTTGAAACTTTCGCGTTTTTCGTTTCCGAGTTTTGTTTGAAGGGCTCTACAAAGAAGAATTGATGAGTGGGTGATTCTATTATTGCTTCTTATCATTCACACTAACGAGCTCAAGAACTTCACATCGAAAAACTACGCTCGGGTACCCCTGAATTCTTTAAAATAAGCCAAATATAGCGTTTTTGGGGGGTCTAGACCCTTAGTAAAATTTCGATGAAAATTTGAAAAAATAGATTTCCTTCAAAATTGGTATAATCGAAGAGGGTTCGATGATGAATTATAATCTGCAATTCCCAGTTGATTCCGTCAGTTGACAGGGAAAATAAATGATTTTGAAATTTCACATTTTGGAAATTTCCCATTTGACAGGTGAAAATCTAAACGGTAGGAGATATCGATGAGATAATGTCTTAGTCATGTTCAGCGACCTCGTAACCCTATGTTTGCATACCAAACATGGCCGGTAACTCTGGTATTTTCGAAACTATTTCAATTTGAATCTTTCGCGTTTTTCGTTTCCGAGTTTTGTTTGAAGGGCTCTACAAGGAAGAATTGATGAGTGGGTGATTCTATTATTGCTTCTTATCATTCACACTAACGAGCTCAAGAACTTCACATCGAAAAACTACGCTCGGGTACCCCTGAATTCTTTAAAATAAGCCAAATATAGCGTTTTTGGGGGGTCTAGACCCTTAGTAAAATTTCGATGAAAATTTGAAAAAATAGATTTCCTTCAAAATTGGTATAATCGAAGAGGGTTCGATGATGAATTATAATCTGCAATTCCCAGTTGATTCCGTCAGTTGACAGGGAAAATAAATGATTTTGAAATTTCACATTTTGGAAATTTCCCATTTGACAGGTGAAAATCTAAACGGTAGGAGATATCGATGAGATAATGTCTTAGTCATGTTCAGCGACCTCGCAAACCTATGTTTGCATACCAAACTTGGCCGGTAACTCTGGTATTTTCGAAACTATTTCAATTTGAAACTTTCGCGTTTTTCGTTTCCGAGTTTTGTTTGAAGGGCTCTACAAGGAAGAATTGATGGGTGGGTGATTCTATTATTGCTTCTTATCATTCACACTAACGAGCTCAAGAACTTCACATCGAAAAACTACGCTCGGGTACCCCTGAATTCTTTAAAATAAGCCAAATATAGCGTACCCTTAGTAAAATTTCGATGAAAATTTGAAAAAATAGATTTCCTTCAAAATTGGTATAATCGAAGAGGGTTCGATGATGAATTATAATCTGCAATTCCCAGTTGATTCCGTCAGTTGACAGGGAAAATAAATGATTTTGAAATTTCACATTTTGGAAATTTCCCATTTGACAGGTGAAAATCTAAACGGTAGGAGATATCGATGAGATAATGTCTTAGTCATGTTCAGCGACCTCGCAAACCTATGTTTGCATACCAAACTTGGCCGGTAACTCTGGTATTTTCGAAATTATTTCAATTTGAAACTTTCGCGTTTTTCGTTTCCGAGTTTTGTTTGAAGGGCTCTACAAGGAAGAATTGATGAGTGGGTGATTCTATTATTGCTTCTTATCATTCACACTAACGAGCTCAAGAACTTCACATCGAAAAACTACGCTCGGGTACCCCTGAATTCTTTAAAATAAGCCAAATATAGCGTTTTTGGGGGGTCTAGACCCTTAGTAAAATTTCGATGAAAATTTGAAAAAATAGATTTCCTTCAAAATTGGTATAATCGAAGAGGGTTCGATGATGAATTATAATCTGCAATTCCCAGTTGATTCCGTCACTTGACAGGGAAAATAAATGATTTTGAAATTTCACATTTTGGAAATTTCCCATTTGACAGGTGAAAATCTGAACGGTAGGAGATATCGATGAGATAATGTTTTAGTCATGTTCAGCGACCTCGCAAACCTATGTTTGCATACCAAACTTGGCCGGTAACTCTGGTATTTTCGAAACTATTTCAATTTGAAACTTTCGCGTTTTTCGTTTCCGAGTTTTGTTTGAAGGGCTCTACAAAGAAGAATTGATGAGTGGGTGATTCTATTATTGCTTCTTATCATTCACACTAACGAGCTCAAGAACTTCACATCGAAAAACTACGCTCGGGTACCCCTGAATTCTTTAAAATAAGCCAAATATAGCGTTTTTGGGGGGTCTAGACCCTTAGTAAAATTTCGATGAAAATTTGAAAAAATAGATTTCCTTCAAAATTGGTATAATCGAAGAGGGTTCGATGATGAATTATAATCTGCAATTCCCAGTTGATTCCGTCAGTTGACAGGGAAAATAAATGATTTTGAAATTTCACATTTTGGAAATTTCCCATTTGACAGGTGAAAATCTAAACGGTAGGAGATATCGATGAGATAATGTCTTATTCATGTTCAGCGACCTCGTAAACCTATGTTTGCATACCAAACATGGCCGGTAACTCTGGTATTTTCGAAACTATTTCAATTTGAATCTTTCGCGTTTTTCGTTTCCGAGTTTTGTTTGAATGGCTCTACAAGGAAGAATTGATGAGTGGGTGATTCTATTATTGCTTCTTATCATTCACACTAACGAGCTCAAGAACTTCACATCGAAAAACTACGCTCGGGTACCCCTGAATTCTTTAAAATAAGCCAAATATAGCGTTTTTGGGGGGTCTAGACCCTTAGTAAAATTTCGATGAAAATTTGAAAAAATAGATTTCCTTCAAAATTGGTATAATCGAAGAGGGCTCGATGATGAATTATAATCTGCAATTCCCAGTTGATTCCGTCAGTTGACAGGGAAAATAAATGATTTTGAAATTTCACATTTTGGAATTTTCCCATTTGACAGGTGAAAATCTAAACGGTAGGAGATATCGATGAGATAATGTCTTAGTCATGTTCAGCGACCTCGCAAACCTATGTTTGCATACCAAACTTGGCCGGTAACTCTGGTATTTTCGAAACTATTTCAATTTGAAACTTTCGCGTTTTTCGTTTCCGAGTTTTGTTTGAAGGGCTCTACAAGGAAGAATTGATGAGTGGGTGATTCTATTATTGCTTCTTATCATTCACACTAACGAGCTCAAGAACTTCACATCGAAAAACTACGCTCGGGTACCCCTGAATTCTTTAAAATAAGCCAAATATAGCGTTTTTGGGGGGTCTAGACCCTTAGTAAAATTTCGATGAAAATTTGAAAAAATAGATTTCCTTCAAAATTGGTATAATCGAAGAGGGTTCGATGATGAATTATAATCTGCAATTCCCAGTTGATTCCGTCAGTTGACAGGGAAAATAAATGATTTTGAAATTTCACATTTTGGAAATTTCCCATTTGACAGGTGAAAATCTAAACGGTAGGAGATATCGATGAGATAATGTCTTAGTCATGTTCAGCGACCTCGCAAACCTATGTTTGCATACCAAACTTGGCCGGTAACTCTGGTATTTTCGAAATTATTTCAATTTGAAACTTTCGCGTTTTTCGTTTCCGAGTTTTGTTTGAAGGGCTCTACAAGGAAGAATTGATGAGTGGGTGATTCTATTATTGCTTCTTATCATTCACACTAACGAGCTCAAGAACTTCACATCGAAAAACTACGCTCGGGTACCCCTGAATTCTTTAAAATAAGCCAAATATAGCGTTTTTGGGGGGTCTAGACCCTTAGTAAAATTTCGATGAAAATTTGAAAACATAGATTTCCTTCAAAATTGGTATAATCGAAGAGGGTTCGATGATGAATTATAATCTGCAATTCCCAGTTGATTCCGTCAGTTGACAGGGAAAATAAATGATTTTGAAATTTCACATTTTGGAAATTTCCCATTTGACAGGTGAAAATCTAAACGGTAGGAGATATCGATGAGATAATGTCTTAGTCATGTTCAGCGACCTCGCAAACCCATGTTTGCATACCAAACTTGGCCGGTAACTCTGGTATTTTCGAAACTATTTCAATTTGAAACTTTCGCGTTTTTCGTTTCCGAGTTTTGTTTGAAGGGCTCTACAAGGAAGAATTGATGAGTGGGTGATTCTATTATTGCTTCTTATCATTCACACTAACGAGCTCAAGAACTTCACATCGAAAAACTACGCTCGGGTACCCCTGAATTCTTTAAAATAAGCCAAATATAGCGTTTTTGGGGGGTCTAGACCCTTAGTAAAATTTCGATGAAAATTTGAAAAAATAGATTTCCTTCAAAATTGGTATAATCGAAGAGGGTTCGATGATGAATTATAATCTGCAATTCCCAGTTGATTCCGTCAGTTGACAGGGAAAATAAATGATTTTGAAATTTCACATTTTGGAAATTTCCCATTTGACAGGTGAAAATCTAAACGGTAGGAGATATCGATGAGATAATGTCTTAGTCATGTTCAGCGACCTCGCAAACCTATGTTTGCATACCAAACTTGGCCGGTAACTCTGGTATTTTCGAAACTATTTCAATTTGAAACTTTCGCGTTTTTCGTTTCCGAGTTTTGTTTGAAGGGCTCTACAAGGAAGAATTGATGAGTGGGTGATTCTATTATTGCTTCTTATCATTCACACTAACGAGCTCAAGAACTTCACATCGAAAAACTACGCTCGGGTACCCCTGAATTCTTTAAAATAAGCCAAATATAGCGTTTTTGGGGGTCTAGACCCTTAGTAAAATTTCGATGAAAATTTGAAAAAATAGATTTCCTTCAAAATTGGTATAATCGAAGAGGGTTCGATGATGAATTATAATCTGCAATTCCCAGTTGATTCCGTCAGTTGACAGGGAAAATAAATGATTTTGAAATTTCACATTTTGGAAATTTCCCATTTGACAGGTGAAAATCTAAACGGTAGGAGATATCGATGAGATAATGTCTTAGTCATGTTCAGCGACCTCGCAAACCTATGTTTGCATACCAAACTTGGCCGGTAACTCTGGTATTTTCGAAACTATTTCAATTTGAAACTTTCGCGTTTTTCGTTTCCGAGTTTTGTTTGAAGGGCTCTACAAGGAAGAATTGATGAGTGGGTGATTCTATTATTGCTTCTTATCATTCACACTAACGAGCTCAAGAACTTCACATCGGAAAACTACGCTCGGGTACCCCTGAATTCTTTAAAATAAGCCAAATATAGCGTTTTTGGGGGGTCTAGACCCTTAGTAAAATTTCGATGAAAATTTGAAAAAATAGATTTCCTTCAAAATTGGTTTAATCGAAGAGGGTTCGATGATGAATTATAATCTGCAATTCCCAGTTGATTCCGTCAGTTGACAGGGAAAATAAACGATTTTGAAATTTCACATTTTGGAAATTTCCCATTTGACAGGTGAAAATCTAAACGGTAGGAGATATCGATGAGATAATGTCTTAGTCATGTTCAGCGACCTCGCAAACCTATGTTTGCATACCAAACTTGGCCGGTAACTCTGGTATTTTCGAAACTATTTCAATTTGAAACTTTCGCGTTTTTCGTTTCCGAGTTTTGTTTGAAGGGCTCTACAAGGAAGAATTGATGAGTGGGTGATTCTATTATTGCTTCTTATCATTCACACTAACGAGCTCAAGAACTTCACATCGAAAAACTACGCTCGGGTACCCCTGAATTCTTTAAAATAAGCCAAATATAGCGTTTTTGGGGGGTCTAGACCCTTAGTAAAATTTCGATGAAAATTTGAAAAAATAGATTTCCTTCAAAATTGGTATAATCGAAGAGGGTTCGATGATGAATTATAATCTGCAATTCCCAGTTGATTCCGTCAGTTGACAGGGAAAATAAATGATTTTGAAATTTCACATTTTGGAAATTTCCCATTTGACAGGTGAAAATCTAAACGGTAGGAGATATCGATGAGATAATGTCTTAGTCATGTTCAGCGACCTCGCAAACCTATGTTTGCATACCAAACTTGGCCGGTAACTCTGGTATTTTCGAAATTATTTCAATTTGAAACTTTCGCGTTTTTCGTTTCCGAGTTTTGTTTGAAGGGCTCTACAAGGAAGAATTGATGAGTGGGTGATTCTATTATTGCTTCTTATCATTCACACTAACGAGCTCAAGAACTTCACATCGAAAAACTACGCTCGGGTACCCCTGAATTCTTTAAAATAAGCCAAATATAGCGTTTTTGGGGGGTCTAGACCCTTAGTAAAATTTCGATGAAAATTTGAAAACATAGATTTCCTTCAAAATTGGTATAATCGAAGAGGGTTCGATGATGAATTATAATCTGCAATTCCCAGTTGATTCCGTCAGTTGACAGGGAAAATAAATGATTTTGAAATTTCACATTTTGGAAATTTCCCATTTGACAGGTGAAAATCTAAACGGTAGGAGATATCGATGAGATAATGTCTTAGTCATGTTCAGCGACCTCGCAAACCTATGTTTGCATACCAAACTTGGCCGGTAACTCTGGTATTTTCGAAACTATTTCAATTTGAAACTTTCGCGTTTTTCGTTTCCGAGTTTTGTTTGAAGGGCTCTACAAGGAAGAATTGATGAGTGGGTGATTCTATTATTGCTTCTTATCATTCACACTAACGAGCTCAAGATCTTCACATCGAAAAACTACGCTCGGGTACCCCTGAATTCTTTAAAATAAGCCAAATATAGCGTTTTTGGGGGGTCTAGACCCTTAGTAAAATTTCGATGAAAATTTGAAAAAATAGATTTCCTTCAGAATTGGTATAATCGAAGAGGGTTCGATGATGAATTATAATCTGCAATTCCCAGTTGATTCCGTCAGTTGACAGGGAAAATAAATGATTTTGAAATTTCACATTTTGGAAATTTCCCATTTGACAGGTGAAAATCTAAACGGTAGGAGATATCGATGAGATAATGTCTTGGTCATGTTCAGCGACCTCGCAAACCTATGTTTGCATACCAAACTTGGCCGGTAACTCTGGTATTTTCGAAACTATTTCAATTTGAAACTTTCGCGTTTTTCGTTTCCGAGTTTTGTTTGAAGGGCTCTACAAGGAAGAATTGATGAGTGGGTGATTCTATTATTGCTTCTTATCATTCACACTAACGAGCTCAAGAACTTCACATCGAAAAACTACGCTCGGGTACCCCTGAATTCTTTAAAATAAGCCAAATATAGCGTTTTTGGGGGTCTAGACCCTTAGTAAAATTTCGATGAAAATTTGAAAAAATAGATTTCCTTCAAAATTGGTATAATCGAAGAGGGTTCGATGATGAATTATAATCTGCAAATCCCAGTTGATTCCGTCAGTTGACAGGGAAAATAAATGATTTTGAAATTTCACATTTTGGAAATTTCCCATTTGACAGGTGAAAATCTAAACGGTAGGAGATATCGATGAGATAATGTCTTAGTCATGTTCAGCGACCTCGCAAACCTATGTTTGCACACCAAACTTGGCCGGTAACTCTGGTATTTTCGAAACTATTTCAATTTGAAACTTTCGCGTTTTTCGTTTCCGAGTTTTGTTTGAAGGGCTCTACAAGGAAGAATTGATGAGTGGGTGATTCTATTATTGCTTCTTATCATTCACACTAACGAGCTCAAGAACTTCACATCGGAAAACTACGCTCGGGTACCCCTGAATTCTTTAAAATAAGCCAAATATAGCGTTTTTGGGGGGTCTAGACCCTTAGTAAAATTTCGATGAAAATTTGAAAAAATAGATTTCCTTCAAAATTGGTATAATCGAAGAGGGTTCGATGATGAATTATAATCTGCATTTCCCAGTTGATTCCGTCAGTTGACAGGGAAAATAAACGATTTTGAAATTTCACATTTTGGAAATTTCCCATTTGACAGGTGAAAATCTAAACGGTAGGAGATATCGATGAGATAATGTCTTAGTCATGTTCAGCGACCTCGCAAACCTATGTTTGCATACCAAACTTGGCCGGTAACTCTGGTATTTTCGAAACTATTTCAATTTGAAACTTTCGCGTTTTTCGTTTCCGAGTTTTGTTTGAAGGGCTCTACAAGGAAGAATTGATGAGTGGGTGATTCTATTATTGCTTCTTATCATTCACACTAACGAGCTCAAGAACTTCACATCGAAAAACTACGCTCGGGTACCCCTGAATTCTTTAAAATAAGCCAAATATAGCGTTTTTGGGGGGTCTAGACCCTTAGTAAAATTTCGATGAAAATTTGAAAAAATAGATTTCCTTCAAAATTGGTACAATCGAAGAGGGTTCGATGATGAATTATAATCTGCAATTCCCAGTTGATTCCGTCAGTTGACAGGGAAAATAAATGATTTTGAAATTTCACATTTTGGAAATTTCCCATTTGACAGGTGAAAATCTAAACGGTAGGAGATATCGATGAGATAATGTCTTAGTCATGTTCAGCGACCTCGCAAACCTATGTTTGCATACCAAACTTGGCCGGTAACTCTGGTATTTTCGAAACTATTTCAATTTGAAACTTTCGCGTTTTTCGTTTCCGAGTTTTGTTTGAAGGGCTCTACAAGGAAGAATTGATGAGTGGGTGATTCTATTATTGCTTCTTATCATTCACACTAACGAGCTCAAGAACTTCACATCGAAAAACTACGCTCGGGTACCCCTGAATTCTTTAAAATAAGCCAAATATAGCGTTTTTGGGGGTCTAGACCCTTAGTAAAATTTCGATGAAAATTTGAAAAAATAGATTTCCTTCAAAATTGGTATAATCGAAGAGGGTTCGATGATGAATTATAATCTGCAATTCCCAGTTGATTCCGTCAGTTGACAGGGAAAATAAATGATTTTGAAATTTCACATTTTGGAAATTTCCCATTTGACAGGTGAAAATCTAAACGGTAGGAGATATCGATGAGATAATGTTTTAGTCATGTTCAGCGACCTCGCAAACCTATGTTTGCATACCAAACTTGGCCGGTAACTCTGGTATTTTCGAAACTATTTCAATTTGAAACTTTCGCGTTTTTCGTTTCCGAGTTTTGTTTGAAGGGCTCTACAAAGAAGAATTGATGAGTGGGTGATTCTATTATTGCTTCTTATCATTCACACTAACGAGCTCAAGAACTTCACATCGAAAAACTACGCTCGGGTACCCCTGAATTCTTTAAAATAAGCCAAATATAGCGTTTTTGGGGGGTCTAGACCCTTAGTAAAATTTCGATGAAAATTTGAAAAAATAGATTTCCTTCAAAATTGGTATAATCGAAGAGGGTTCGATGATGAATTATAATCTGCAATTCCCAGTTGATTCCGTCAGTTGACAGGGAAAATAAATGATTTTGAAATTTCACATTTTGGAAATTTCCCATTTGACAGGTGAAAATCTAAACGGTAGGAGATATCGATGAGATAATGTCTTAGTCATGTTCAGCGACCTCGTAACCCTATGTTCGCATACCAAACATGGCCGTTAACTCTGGTATTTTCGAAACTATTTCAATTTGAATCTTTCGCGTTTTTCGTTTCCGAGTTTTGTTTGAAGGGCTCTACAAGGAAGAATTGATGAGTGGGTGATTCTATTATTGCTTCTTATCATTCACACTAACGAGCTCAAGAACTTCACATCGAAAAACTACGCTCGGGTACCCCTGAATTCTTTAAAATAAGCCAAATATAGCGTTTTTGGGGGTCTAGACCCTTAGTAAAATTTCGATGAAAATTTGAAAAAATAGATTTCCTTCAAAATTGGTATAATCGAAGAGGGTTCGATGATGAATTATAATCTGCAATTCCCAGTTGATTCCGTCAGTTGACAGGGAAAATAAATGATTTTGAAATTTCACATTTTGGAAATTTCCCATTTGACAGGTGAAAATCTAAACGGTAGGAGATATCGATGAGATAATGTCTTAGTCATGTTCAGCGACCTCGCAAACCTATGTTTGCATACCAAACTTGGCCGGTAACTCTGGTATTTTCGAAATTATTTCAATTTGAAACTTTCGCGTTTTTCGTTTCCGAGTTTTGTTTGAAGGGCTCTACAAGGAAGAATTGATGAGTGGGTGATTCTATTATTGCTTCTTATCATTCACACTAACGAGCTCAAGAACTTCACATCGAAAAACTACGCTCGGGTACCCCTGAATTCTTTAAAATAAGCCAAATATAGCGTTTTTGGGGGGTCTAGACCCTTAGTAAAATTTCGATGAAAATTTGAAAAAATAGATTTCCTTCAAAATTGGTATAATCGAAGAGGGTTCGATGATGAATTATAATCTGCAATTCCCAGTTGATTCCGTCACTTGACAGGGAAAATAAATGATTTTGAAATTTCACATTTTGGAAATTTCCCATTTGACAAGTGAAAATCTAAACGGTAGGAGATATCGATGAGATAATGTTTTAGTCATGTTCAGCGACCTCGCAAACCTATGTTTGCATACCAAACTTGGCCGGTAACTCTGGTATTTTCGAAACTATTTCAATTTGAAACTTTCGCGTTTTTCGTTTCCGAGTTTTGTTTGAAGGGCTCTACAAAGAAGAATTGATGAGTGGGTGATTCTATTATTGCTTCTTATCATTCACACTAACGAGCTCAAGAACTTCACATCGAAAAACTACGCTCGGGTACCCCTGAATTCTTTAAAATAAGCCAAATATAGCGTTTTTGGGGGGTCTAGACCCTTAGTAAAATTTCGATGAAAATTTGAAAAAATAGATTTCCTTCAAAATTGGTATAATCGAAGAGGGTTCGATGATGAATTATAATCTGCAATTCCCAGTTGATTCCGTCAGTTGACAGGGAAAATAAATGATTTTGAAATTTCACATTTTGGAAATTTCCCATTTGACAGGTGAAAATCTAAACGGTAGGAGATATCGATGAGATAATGTCTTAGTCATGTTCAGCGACCTCGTAAACCTATGTTTGCATACCAAACATGGCCGGTAACTCTGGTATTTTCGAAACTATTTCAATTTGAATCTTTCGCGTTTTTCGTTTCCGAGTTTTGTTTGAAGGGCTCTACAAGGAAGAATTGATGAGTGGGTGATTCTATTATTGCTTCTTATCATTCACACTAACGAGCTCAAGAACTTCACATCGAAAAACTACGCTCAGGTACCCCTGAATTCTTTAAAATAAGCCAAATATAGCGTTTTTGGGGGGTCTAGACCCTTAGTAAAATTTCGATGAAAATTTGAAAAAATAGATTTCCTTCAAAATTGGTATAATCGAAGAGGGTTCGATGATGAATTATAATCTGCAATTCCCAGTTGATTCCGTCAGTTGACAGGGAAAATAAATGATTTTGAAATTTCACATTTTGGAAATTTCCCATTTGACAGGTGAAAATCTAAACGGTAGGAGATATCGATGAGATAATGTCTTAGTCATGTTCAGCGACCTCGCAAACCTATGTTTGCATACCAAACTTGGCCGGTAACTCTGGTATTTTCGAAACTATTTCAATTTGAAACTTTCGCGTTTTTCGTTTCCGAGTTTTGTTTGAAGGGCTCTACAAGGAAGAATTGATGAGTGGGTGATTCTATTATTGCTTCTTATCATTCACACTAACGAGCTCAAGAACTTCACATCGAAAAACTACGCTCGGGTACCCCTGAATTCTTTAAAATAAGCCAAATATAGCGTTTTTGGGGGGTCTAGACCCTTAGTAAAATTTCGATGAAAATTTGAAAAAATAGATTTCCTTCAAAATTGGTATAATCGAAGAGGGTTCGATGATGAATTATAATCTGCAATTCCCAGTTGATTCCGTCAGTTGACAGGGAAAATAAATGATTTTGAAATTTCACATTTTGGAAATTTCCCATTTGACAGGTGAAAATCTAAACGGTAGGAGATATCGATGAGATAATGTCTTAGTCATGTTCAGCGACCTCGCAAACCTATGTTTGCATACCAAACTTGGCCGGTAACTCTGGTATTTTCGAAACTATTTCAATTTGAAACTTTCGCGTTTTTCGTTTCCGAGTTTTGTTTGAAGGGCTCTACAAGGAAGAATTGATGAGTGGGTGATTCTATTATTGCTTCTTATCATTCACACTAACGAGCTCAAGAACTTCACATCGAAAAACTACGCTCGGGTACCCCTGAATTCTTTAAAATAAGCCAAATATAGCGTTTTTGGGTGGTCTAGACCCTTAGTAAAATTTCGATGAAAATTTGAAAACATAGATTTCCTTCAAAATTGGTATAATCGAAGAGGGTTCGATGATGAATTATAATCTGCAATTCCCAGTTGATTCCGTCAGTTGACAGGGAAAATAAATGATTTTGAAATTTCACATTTTGGAAATTTCCCATTTGACAGGTGAAAATCTAAACGGTAGGAGATATCGATGAGATAATGTCTTAGTCATGTTCAGCGACCTCGCAAACCTATGTTTGCATACCAAACTTGGCCGGTAACTCTGGTATTTTCGAAACTATTTCAATTTGAAACTTTCGCGTTTTTCGTTTCCGAGTTTTGTTTGAAGGGCTCTACAAGGAAGAATTGATGAGTGGGTGATTCTATTATTGCTTCTTATCATTCACACTAACGAGCTCAAGAACTTCACATCGAAAAACTACGCTCGGGTACCCCTGAATTCTTTAAAATAAGCCAAATATAGCGTTTTTGGGGGGTCTAGACCCTTAGTAAAATTTCGATGAAAATTTGAAAAAATAGATTTCCTTCAAAATTGGTATAATCGAAGAGGGTTCGATGATGAATTATAATCTGCAATTCCCAGTTGATTCCGTCAGTTGACAGGGAAAATAAATGATTTTGAAATTTCACATTTTGGAAATTTCCCATTTGACAAGTGAAAATCTAAACGGTAGGAGATATCGATGAGATAATGTCTTAGTCATGTTCAGCGACCTCGCAAACCTATGTTTGCATACCAAACTTGGCCGGTAACTCTGGTATTTTCGAAACTATTTCAATTTGAAACTTTCGCGTTTTTCGTTTCCGAGTTTTGTTTGAAGGGCTCTACAAGGAAGAATTGATGAGTGGGTGATTCTATTATTGCTTCTTATCATTCACACTAACGAGCTCAAGAACTTCACATCGAAAAACTACGCTCGGGTACCCCTGAATTCTTTAAAATAAGCCAAATATAGCGTTTTTGGGGGTCTAGACCCTTAGTAAAATTTCGATGAAAATTTGAAAAAATAGATTTCCTTCAAAATTGGTATAATCGAAGAGGGTTCGATGATGAATTATAATCTGCAATTCCCAGTTGATTCCGTCAGTTGACAGGGAAAATAAATGATTTTGAAATTTCACATTTTGGAAATTTCCCATTTGACAGGTGAAAATCTAAACGGTAGGAGATATCGATGAGATAATGTCTTAGTCATGTTCAGCGACCTCGCAAACCTATGTTTGCATACCAAACTTGGCCGGTAACTCTGGTATTTTCGAAACTATTTCAATTTGAAACTTTCGCGTTTTTCGTTTCCGAGTTTTGTTTGAAGGGCTCTACAAGGAAGAATTGATGAGTGGGTGATTCTATTATTGCTTCTTATCATTCACACTAACGAGCTCAAGAACTTCACATCGGAAAACTACGCTCGGGTACCCCTGAATTCTTTAAAATAAGCCAAATATAGCGTTTTTGGGGGGTCTAGACCCTTAGTAAAATTTCGATGAAAATTTGAAAAAATAGATTTCCTTCAAAATTGGTATAATCGAAGAGGGTTCGATGATGAATTATAATCTGCAATTCCCAGTTGATTCCGTCAGTTGACAGGGAAAATAAACGATTTTGAAATTTCACATTTTGGAAATTTCCCATTTGACAGGTGAAAATCTAAACGGTAGGAGATATCGATGAGATAATGTCTTAGTCATGTTCAGCGACCTCGCAAACCTATGTTTGCATAACAAACTTGGCCGGTAACTCTGGTATTTTCGAAACTATTTCAATTTGAAACTTTCGCGTTTTTCGTTTCCGAGTTTTGTTTGAAGGGCTCTACAAGGAAGAATTGATGAGTGGGTGATTCTATTATTGCTTCTTATCATTCACACTAACGAGCTCAAGAACTTCACATCGAAAAACTACGCTCGGGTACCCCTGAATTCTTTAAAATAAGCCAAATATAGCGTTTTTGGGGGGTCTAGACCCTTAGTAAAATTTCGATGAAAATTTGAAAAAATAGATTTCCTTCAAAATTGGTATAATCGAAGAGGGTTCGATGATGAATTATAATCTGCAATTCCCAGTTGATTCCGTCAGTTGACAGGGAAAATAAATGATTTTGAAATTTCACATTTTGGAAATTTCCCATTTGACAGGTGAAAATCTAAACGGTAGGAGATATCGATGAGATAATGTCTTAGTCATGTTCAGCGACCTCGCAAACCTATGTTTGCATACCAAACTTGGCCGGTAACTCTGGTATTTTCGAAACTATTTCAATTTGAAACTTTCGCGTTTTTCGTTTCCGAGTTTTGTTTGAAGGGCTCTACAAGGAAGAATTGATGAGTGGGTGATTCTATTATTGCTTCTTATCATTCACACTAACGAGCTCAAGAACTTCACATCGAAAAACTACGCTCGGGTACCCCTGAATTCTTTAAAATAAGCCAAATATAGCGTTTTTGGGGGTCTAGACCCTTAGTAAAATTTCGATGAAAATTTGAAAAAATAGATTTCCTTCAAAATTGGTATAATCGAAGAGGGTTCGATGATGAATTTTAATCTGCAATTCCCAGTTGATTCCGTCAGTTGACAGGGAAAATAAATGATTTTGAAATTTCACATTTTGGAAATTTCCCATTTGACAGGTGAAAATCTAAACGGTAGGAGATATCGATGAGATAATGTCTTAGTCATGTTCAGCGACCTCGCAAACCTATGTTTGCATACCAAACTTGGCCGGTAACTCTGGTATTTTCGAAACTATTTCAATTTGAAACTTTCGCGTTTTTCGTTTCCGAGTTTTGTTTGAAGGGCTCTACAAGGAAGAATTGATGAGTGGGTGATTCTATTATTGCTTCTTATCATTCACACTAACGAGCTCAAGAACTTCACATCGGAAAACTACGCTCGGGTACCCCTGAATTCTTTAAAATAAGCCAAATATAGCGTTTTTGGGGGGTCTAGACCCTTAGTAAAATTTCGATGAAAATTTGAAAAAATAGATTTCCTTCAAAATTGGTATAATCGAAGAGGGTTCGATGATGAATTATAATCTGCAATTCCCAGTTGATTCCGTCAGTTGACAGGGAAAATAAACGATTTTGAAATTTCACATTTTGGAAATTTCCCATTTGACAGGTGAAAATCTAAACGGTAGGAGATATCGATGAGATAATGTCTTAGTCATGTTCAGCGACCTCGCAAACCTATGTTTGCATACCAAACTTGGCCGGTAACTCTGGTATTTTCGAAACTATTTCAATTTGAAACTTTCGCGTTTTTCGTTTCCGAGTTTTGTTTGAAGGGCTCTACAAGGAAGAATTGATGAGTGGGTGATTCTATTATTGCTTCTTATCATTCACACTAACGAGCTCAAGAACTTCACATCGAAAAACTACGCTCGGGTACCCCTGAATTCTTTAAAATAAGCCAAATATAGCGTTTTTGGGGGGTCTAGACCCTTAGTAAAATTTCGATGAAAATTTGAAAAAATAGATTTCCTTCAAAATTGGTATAATCGAAGAGGGTTCGATGATGAATTATAATCTGCAATTCCCAGTTGATTCCGTCAGTTGACAGGGAAAATAAATGATTTTGAAATTTCACATTTTGGAAATTTCCCATTTGACAGGTGAAAATCTAAACGGTAGGAGATATCGATGAGATAATGTCTTAGTCATGTTCAGCGACCTCGCAAACCTATGTTTGCATACCAAACTTGGCCGGTAACTCTGGTATTTTCGAAACTATTTCAATTTGAAACTTTCGCGTTTTTCGTTTCCGAGTTTTGTTTGAAGGGCTCTACAAGGAAGAATTGATGAGTGGGTGATTCTATTATTGCTTCTTATCATTCACACTAACGAGCTCAAGAACTTCACATCGAAAAACTACGCTCGGGTACCCCTGAATTCTTTAAAATAAGCCAAATATAGCGTTTTTGGGGGTCTAGACCCTTAGTAAAATTTCGATGAAAATTTGAAAAAATAGATTTCCTTCAAAATTGGTATAATCGAAGAGGGTTCGATGATGAATTATAATCTGCAATTCCCAGTTGATTCCGTCAGTTGACAGGGAAAATAAATGATTTTGAAATTTCACATTTTGGAAATTTCCCATTTGACAGGTGAAAATCTAAACGGTAGGAGATATCGATGAGATAATGTCTTAGTCATGTTCAGCGACCTCGCAAACCTATGTTTGCATACCAAACTTGGCCGGTAACTCTGGTATTTTCGAAACTATTTCAATTTGAAACTTTCGCGTTTTTCGTTTCCGAGTTTTGTTTGAAGGGCTCTACAAGGAAGAATTGATGAGTGGGTGATTCTATTATTGCTTCTTATCATTCACACTAACGAGCTCAAGAACTTCACATCGGAAAACTACGCTCGGGTACCCCTGAATTCTTTAAAATAAGCCAAATATAGCGTTTTTGGGGGGTCTAGACCCTTAGTAAAATTTCGATGAAAATTTGAAAAAATAGATTTCCTTCAAAATTGGTATAATCGAAGAGGGTTCGATGATGAATTATAATCTGCAATTCCCAGTTGATTCCGTCAGTTGACAGGGAAAATAAACGATTTTGAAATTTCACATTTTGGAAATTTCCCATTTGACAGGTGAAAATCTAAACGGTAGGAGATATCGATGAGATAATGTCTTAGTCATGTTCAGCGACCTCGCAAACCTATGTTTGCATACCAAACTTGGCCGGTAACTCTGGTATTTTCGAAACTATTTCAATTTGAAACTTTCGCGTTTTTCGTTTCCGAGTTTTGTTTGAAGGGCTCTACAAGGAAGAATTGATGAGTGGGTGATTCTATTATTGCTTCTTATCATTTACACTAACGAGCTCAAGAACTTCACATCGAAAAACTACACTCGGGTACCCCTGAATTCTTTAAAATAAGCCAAATATAGCGTTTTTGGGGGGTCTAGACCCTTAGTAAAATTTCGATGAAAATTTGAAAAAATAGATTTCCTTCAAAATTGGTATAATCGAAGAGGGTTCGATGATGAATTATAATCTGCAATTCCCGGTTGATTCCGTCAGTTGACAGGGAAAATAAATGATTTTGAAATTTCACATTTTGGAAATTTCCCATTTGACAGGTGAAAATCTAAACGGTAGGGGATATCGATGAGATAATGTCTTGGTCATGTTCAGCGACCTCGCAAACCTATGTTTGCATACCAAACTTGGCCGGTAACTCTGGTATTTTCGAAACTATTTCAATTTGAAACTTTCGCGTTTTTCGTTTCCGAGTTTTGTTTGAAGGGCTCTACAAGGAAGAATTGATGAGTGGGTGATTCTATTATTGCTTCTTATCATTCACACTAACGAGCTCAAGAACTTCACATCGAAAAACTACGCTCGGGTACCCCTGAATTCTTTAAAATAAGCCAAATATAGCGTTTTTGGGGGGTCTAGACCCTTAGTAAAATTTCGATGAAAATTTGAAAAAATAGATTTCCTTCAAAATTGGTATAATCGAAGAGGGTTCGATGATGAATTATAATCTGCAATTCCTAGTTGATTCCGTCAGTTGACAGGGAAAATAAATGATTTTGAAATTTCACATTTTGGAAATTTCCCATTTGACAGGTGAAAATCTAAACGGTCGGAGATATCGATGAGATAATGTCTTAGTCATGTTCAGCGACCTCGCAAACCTATGTTTGCATACCAAACTTGGCCGGTAACTCTGGTATTTTCGAAACTATTTCAATTTGAAACTTTCGCGTTTTTCGTTTCCGAGTTTTGTTTGAAGGGCTCTACAAGGAAGAATTGATGAGTGGGTGATTCTATTATTGCTTCTTATCATTCACACTAACGAGCTCAAGAACTTCACATCGAAAAACTACGCTCGGGTACCCCTGAATTCTTTAAAATAAGCCAAATATAGCGTTTTTGGGGGGTCTAGACCCTTAGTAAAATTTCGATGAAAATTTGAAAAAATAGATTTCCTTCAAAATTGGTATAATCGAAGAGGGTTCGATGATGAATTATAATCTGCAATTCCCAGTTGATTCCGTCAGTTGACAGGGAAAATAAATGATTTTGAAATTTCACATTTTGAAAATTTCCCATTTGACAGGTGAAAATCTAAACGGTAGGAGATATCGATGAGATAATGTCTTAGTCATAATCAGCGACCTCGCAAACCTATGTTTGCATACCAAACTTGGCCGGTAACTCTGGTATTTTCGAAACTATTTCAATTTGAAACTTTCGCGTTTTTCGTTTCCGAGTTTTGTTTGAAGGGCTCTACAAGGAAGAATTGATGAGTGGGTGATTCTATTATTGCTTCTTATCATTCACACTAACGAGCTCAAGAACTTCACATCGAAAAACTACGCTCGGGTACCCCTGAATTCTTTAAAATAAGCCAAATATAGCGTTTTTGGGGGGTCTAGACCCTTAGTAAAATTTCGATGAAAATTTGAAAAAATAGATTTCCTTCAAAATTGGTATAATCGAAGAGGGTTCGATGATGAATTATAATCTGCAATTCCCAGTTGATTCCGTCAGTTGACAGGGAAAATAAATGATTTTGAAATTTCACATTTTGGAAATTTCCCATTTGACAGGTGAAAATCTAAACGGTAGGAGATATCGATGAGATAATGTCTTGGTCATGTTCAGCGACCTCGCAAACCTATGTTTGCATACCAAACTTGGCCGGTAACTCTGGTATTTTCGAAACTATTTCAATTTGAAACTTTCGCGTTTTTCGTTTCCGAGTTTTGTTTGAAGGGCTCTACAAGGAAGAATTGATGAGTGGGTGATTCTATTATTGCTTCTTATCATTCACACTAACGAGCTCAAGAACTTCACATCGAAAAACTACGCTCGGGTACCCCTGAATTCTTTAAAATAAGCCAAATATAGCGTTTTTGGGGGGTCTAGACCCTTAGTAAAATTTCGATGAAAATTTGAAAAAATAGATTTCCTTCAAAATTGGTATAATCGAAGAGGGTTCGATGATGAATTATAATCTGCAATTTCCAGTCGATTCCGTCAGTTGACAGGGAAAATAAATGATTTTGAAATTTCACATTTTGGAAATTTCCCATTTGACAGGTGAAAATCTAAACGGTAGGAGATATCGATGAGATAATGTCTTAGTCATGTTCAGCGACCTCGCAAACCTATGTTTGCATACCAAACTTGGCCGGTAACTCTGGTATTTTCGAAACTATTTCAATTTGAAACTTTCGCGTTTTTCGTTTCCGAGTTTTGTTTGAAGGGCTCTACAAGGAAGAATTGATGAGTGGGTGATTCTATTATTGCTTCTTATCATTCACACTAACGAGCTCAAGAACTTCACATCGAAAAACTACGCTCGGGTACCCCTGAATTCTTTAAAATAAGCCAAATATAGCGTTTTTGGGGGGTCTAGACCCTTAGTAAAATTTCGATGAAAATTTGAAAAAATAGATTTCCTTCAAAATTGGTATAATCGAAGAGGGTTCGATGATGAATTATAATCTGCAATTCCCAGTTGATTCCGTCAGTTGACAGGGAAAATAAATGATTTTGAAATTTCACATTTTGGAAATTTCCCATTTGACAGGTGAAAATCTAAACGGTAGGAGATATCGATGAGATAATGTCTTGGTCATGTTCAGCGACCTCGCAAACCTATGTTTGCATACCAAACTTGGCCGGTAACTCCGGTATTTTCGAAACTATTTCAATTTGAAACTTTCGCGTTTTTCGTTTCCGAGTTTTGTTTGAAGGGCTCTACAAGAAAGAATTGATGAGTGGGTGATTCTATTATTGCTTCTTATCATTCACACTAACGAGCTCAAGAACTTCACATCGAAAAACTACGCTCGGGTACCCCTGAATTCTTTAAAATAAGCCAAATATAGCGTTTTTGGGGGGTCTAGACCCTTAGTAAAATTTCGATGAAAATTTGAAAAAATAGATTTCCTTCAAAATTGGTATAATCGAAGAGGGTTCGATGATGAATTATAATCTGCAATTCCCAGTTGATTCCGTCAGTTGACAGGGAAAATAAATGATTTTGAAATTTCACATTTTGGAAATTTCCCATTTGACAGGTGAAAATCTAAACGGTAGGAGATATCGATGAGATAATGTCTTAGTCATGTTCAGCGACCTCGCAAACCTATGTTTGCATAACAAACTTGGCCGGTAACTCTGGTATTTTCGAAACTATTTCAATTTGAAACTTTCGCGTTTTTCGTTTCCGAGTTTTGTTTGAAGGGCTCTACAAGGAAGAATTGATGAGTGGGTGATTCTATTATTGCTTCTTATCATTCACACTAACGAGCTCAAGAACTTCACATCGAAAAACTACGCTCGGGTACCCCTGAATTCTTTAAAATAAGCCAAATATAGCGTTTTTGGGGGGTCTAGACCCTTAGTAAAATTTCGATGAAAATTTGAAAAAATAGATTTCCTTCAAAATTGGTATAATCGAAGAGGGTTCGATGATGAATTATAATCTGCAATTCCCAGTTGATTCCGTCAGTTGACAGGGAAAATAAATGATTTTGAAATTTCACATTTTGGAAATTTCCCATTTGACAGGTGAAAATCTAAACGGTAGGAGATATCGATGAGATAATGTCTTAGTCATGTTCAGCGACCTCGCAAACCTATGTTTGCATACCAAACTTGGCCGGTAACTCTGGTATTTTCGAAACTATTTCAATTTGAAACTTTCGCGTTTTTCGTTTCCGAGTTTTGTTTGAAGGGCTCTACAAGGAAGAATTGATGAGTGGGTGATTCTATTATTGCTTCTTATCATTCACACTAACGAGCTCAAGAACTTCACATCGAAAAACTACGCTCGGGTACCCCTGAATTCTTTAAAATAAGCCAAATATAGCGTTTTTGGGGGGTCTAGACCCTTAGTAAAATTTCGATGAAAATTTGAAAAAATAGATTTCCTTCAAAATTGGTATAATCGAAGAGGGTTCGATGATGAATTATAATCTGCAATTCCCAGTTGATTCCGTCAGTTGACAGGGAAAATAAATGATTTTGAAATTTCACATTTTGGAAATTTCCCATTTGACAGGTGAAAATCTAAACGGTAGGAGATATCGATGAGATAATGTCTTGGTCATGTTCAGCGACCTCGCAAACCTATGTTTGCATACCAAACTTGGCCGGTAACTCTGGTATTTTCGAAACTATTTCAATTTGAAACTTTCGCGTTTTTCGTTTCCGAGTTTTGTTTGAAGGGCTCTACAAGGAAGAATTGATGAGTGGGTGATTCTATTATTGCTTCTTATCATTCACACTAACGAGCTCAAGAACTTCACATCGAAAAACTACGCTCGGGTACCCCTGAATTCTTTAAAATAAGCCAAATATAGCGTTTTTGGGGGGTCTAGACCCTTAGTAAAATTTCGATGAAAATTTGAAAAAATAGATTTCCTTCAAAATTGGTATAATCGAAGAGGGTTCGATGATGAATTATAATCTGCAATTTCCAGTCGATTCCGTCAGTTGACAGGGAAAATAAATGATTTTGAAATTTCACATTTTGGAAATTTCCCATTTGACAGGTGAAAATCTAAACGGTAGGAGATATCGATGAGATAATGTCTTAGTCATGTTCAGCGACCTCGCAAACCTATGTTTGCATACCAAACTTGGCCGGTAACTCTGGTATTTTCGAAACTATTTCAATTTGAAACTTTCGCGTTTTTCGTTTCCGAGTTTTGTTTGAAGGGCTCTACAAGGAAGAATTGATGAGTGGGTGATTCTATTATTGCTTCTTATCATTCACACTAACGAGCTCAAGAACTTCACATCGAAAAACTACGCTCGGGTACCCCTGAATTCTTTAAAATAAGCCAAATATAGCGTTTTTGGGGGGTCTAGACCCTTAGTAAAATTTCGATGAAAATTTGAAAAAATAGATTTCCTTCAAAATTGGTATAATCGAAGAGGGTTCGATGATGAATTATAATCTGCAATTCCCAGTTGATTCCGTCAGTTGACAGGGAAAATAAATGATTTTGAAATTTCACATTTTGGAAATTTCCCATTTGACAGGTGAAAATCTAAACGGTAGGAGATATCGATGAGATAATGTCTTAGTCATGTTCAGCGACCTCGCAAACCTATGTTTGCATACCAAACTTGGCCGGTAACTCTGGTATTTTCGAAACTATTTCAATTTGAAACTTTCGCGTTTTTCGTTTCCGAGTTTTGTTTGAAGGGCTCTACAAGGAAGAATTGATGAGTGGGTGATTCTATTATTGCTTCTTATCATTCACACTAACGAGCTCAAGAACTTCACATCGAAAAACTACGCTCGGGTACCCCTGAATTCTTTAAAATAAGCCAAATATAGCGTTTTTGGGGGGTCTAGACCCTTAGTAAAATTTCGATGAAAATTTGAAAAAATAGATTTCCTTCAAAATTGGTATAATCGAAGAGGGTTCGATGATGAATTATAATCTGCAATTCCCAGTTGATTCCGTCAGTTGACAGGGAAAATAAATGATTTTGAAATTTCACATTTTGGAAATTTCCCATTTGACAGGTGAAAATCTAAACGGTAGGAGATATCGATGAGATAATGTCTTAGTCATGTTCAGCGACCTCGCAAACCTATGTTTGCATACCAAACTTGGCCGGTAACTCTGGTATTTTCGAAACTATTTCAATTTGAAACTTTCGCGTTTTTCGTTTCCGAGTTTTGTTTGAAGGGCTCTACAAGGAAGAATTGATGAGTGGGTGATTCTATTATTGCTTCTTATCATTCACACTAACGAGCTCAAGAACTTCATATCGAAAAACTACGCTCGGGTACCCCTGAATTCTTTAAAATAAGCCAAATATAGCGTTTTTGGGGGGTCTAGACCCTTAGTAAAATTTCGATGAAAATTTGAACAAATAGATTTCCTTCAAAATTGGTATAATCGAAGAGGGTTCGATGATGAATTATAATCTGCAATTCCCAGTTGATTCCGTCAGTTGACAGGGAAAATAAATGATTTTGAAATTTCACATTTTGGAAATTTCCCATTTGACAGGTGAAAATCTAAACGGTAGGAGATATCGATGAGATAATGTCTTAGTCATGTTCAGCGACCTAGCAAACCTATGTTTGCATACCAAACTTGGCAGGTAACTCTGGTATTTTCTAAACTATTTCAATTTGAAACTTTCGCGTTTTTCGTTTCCGAGTTTTGTTTGAAGGGCTCTACAAGGAAGAATTGATGAGTGGGTGATTCTATTATTGCTTCTTATCATTCACACTAACGAGCTCAAGAACTTCACATCGAAAAACTACGCTCGGGTACCCCTGAATTCTTTAAAATAAGCCAAATATAGCGTTTTTGGGGGGTCTAGACCATTAGTAAAATTTCGATGAAAATTTGAAAAAATAGATTTCCTTCAAAATTGGTTTAATCGAAGAGGGTTCGATGATGAATTATAATCTGCAATTCCCAGTTGATTCCGTCAGTTGACAGGGAAAATAAATGATTTTGAAATTTCACATTTTGGAAATTTCCCATTTGACAGGTGAAAATCTAAACGGTAGGAGATATCGATGAGATAATGTCTTAGTCATGTTCAGCGACCTCGCAAACCTATGTTTGCATACCAAACTTGGCCGGTAACTCTGGTATTTTCGAAACTATTTCAATTTGAAACTTTCGCGTTTTTCGTTTCCGAGTTTTGTTTGAAGGGCTCTACAAGGAAGAATTGATGAGTGGGTGATTCTATTATTGCTTCTTATCATTCACACTAACGAGCTCAAGAACTTCACATCGAAAAACTACGCTCGGGTACCCCTGAATTCTTTAAAATAAGCCAAATATAGCGTTTTTGGGGGGTCTAGACCCTTAGTAAAATTTCGATGAAAATTTGAAAAAATAGATTTCCTTCAAAATTGGTATAATCGAAGAGGGTTCGATGATGAATTATAATCTGCAATTCTCAGTTGATTCCTTCAGTTGACAGGGAAAATAAATGATTTTGAAATTTCACATTTTGGAAATTTCCCATTTGACAGGTGAAAATCTAAACGGTAGGAGATATCGATGAGATAATGTCTTAGTCATGTTCAGCGACCTCGCAAACCTATGTTTGCATACCAAACTTGGCCGGTAACTCTGGTATTTTCGAAACTATTTCAATTTGAAACTTTCGCGTTTTTCGTTTCCGAGTTTTGTTTGAAGGGCTCTACAAGGAAGAATTGATGAGTGGGTGATTCTATTATTGCTTCTTATCATTCACACTAACGAGCTCAAGAACTTCACATCGAAAAACTACGCTCGGGTACCCCTGAATTCTTTAAAATAAGCCAAATATAGCGTTTTTGGGGGGTCTAGACCCTTAGTAAAATTTCGATGAAAATTTGAAAAAATAGATTTCCTTCAAAATTGGTATAATCGAAGAGGGTTCGATGATGAATTATAATCTGCAATTCCCAGTTGATTCCGTCAGTTGACAGGGAAAATAAATGATTTTGAAATTTCACATTTTGGAAATTTCCCATTTGACAGGTGAAAATCTAAACGGTAGGAGATATCGATGAGGTAATGTCTTAGTCATGTTCAGCGACCTCGCAAACCTATGTTTGCATACCAAACTTGGCCAATAACTCTGGTATTTTCGAAACTATTTCAATTTGAAACTTTCGCGTTTTTCGTTTCCGAGTTTTGTTTGAAGGGCTCTACAAGGAAGAATTGATGAGTGGGTGATTCTATTATTGCTTCTTATCATTCACACTAACGAGCTCAAGAACTTCACATCGAAAAACTACGCTCGGGTACCCCTGAATTCTTTAAAATAAGCCAAATATAGCGTTTTTGGGGGGTCTAGACCCTTAGTAAAATTTCGATGAAAATTTGAAAAAATAGATTTCCTTCAAAATTGGTATAATCGAAGAGGGTTCGATGATGAATTATAATCTGCAATTCCCAGTTGATTCCGTCAGTTGACAGGGAAAATAAATGATTTTGAAATTTCACATTTTGGAAATTTCCCATTTGACAGGTGAAAATCTAAACGGTAGGAGATATCGATGAGATAATGTCTTAGTCATGTTCAGCGACCTCGCAAACCTATGTTTGCATACCAAACTTGGCCGGTAACTCTGGTATTTTCGAAACTATTTCAATTTGAAACTTTCGCGTTTTTCGTTTCCGAGTTTTGTTTGAAGGGCTCTACAAGGAAGAATTGATGAGTGGGTGATTCTATTATTGCTTCTTATCATTCACACTAACGAGCTCAAGAACTTCACATCGAAAAACTACGCTCGGGTACCCCTGAATTCTTTAAAATAAGCCAAATATAGCGTTTTTGGGGGGTCTAGACCCTTAGTAAAATTTCGATGAAAATTTGAAAAAATAGATTTCCTTCAAAATTGGTATAATCGAAGAGGGTTCGATGATGAATTATAATCTGCAATTCCCAGTTGATTCCGTCAGTTGACAGGGAAAATGAATGATTTTGAAATTTCACATTTTGGAAATTTCCCATTTGACAGGTGAAAATCTAAACGGTATGAGATATCGATGAGATAATGTCTTAGTCATGTTCAGCGACCTCGCAAACCTATGTTTGCATACCAAACTTGGCCGGTAACTCTGGTATTTTCGAAACTATTTCAATTTGAAACTTTCGCGTTTTACGTTTCCGAGTTTTGTTTGAAGGGCTCTACAAGGAAGAATTGATGAGTGGGTGATTCTATTATTGCTTCTTATCATTCACACTAACGAGCTCAAGAACTTCACATCGAAAAACTACGCTCGGGTACCCCTGAATTCTTTAAAATAAGCCAAATATAGCGTTTTTGGGGGGTCTAGACCCCTAGTAAAATTTCGATGAAAATTTGAAAAAATAGATTTCCTTCAAAATTAGTATAATCGAAGAGGGTTCGATGATGAATTATAATCTGCAATTCCCAGTTGATTCCGTCAGTTGACAGGGAAAATAAATGATTTTGAAATTTCACATTTTGGAAATTTTCCATTTGACAGGTGAAAATCTAAACGGTAGGAGATATCGATGAGATAATGTCTTAGTCATGTTCAGCGACCTCGCAAACCTATGTTTGCATACCAAACTTGGCCGGTAACTCTGGTATTTTCGAAACTATTTCAATTTGAAACTTTCGCGTTTTTCGTTTCCGAGTTTTGTTTGAAGGGCTCTACAAGGAAGAATTGATGAGTGGGTGATTCAATTATTGCTTCTTATCATTCACACTAACGAGCTCAAGAACTTCACATCGAAAAACTACGCTCGGGTACCCCTGAATTCTTTAAAATAAGCCAAATATAGCGTTTTTGGGGGGTCTAGACCCTTAGTAAAATTTCGATGAAAATTTGAAAAAATAGATTTCCTTCAAAATTGGTATAATCGAAGAGGGTTCGATGATGAATTATAATCTGCAATTCCCAGTTGATTCCGTCAGTTGACAGGGAAAATAAATGATTTTGAAATTTCACATTTTGGAAATTTCCCATTTGACAGGTGAAAATCTAAACGGTAGGAGATATCGATGAGGTAATGTCTTAGTCATTCACACTAACGAGCTCAAGAACTTCACATCGAAAAACTACGCTCGGGTACCCCTGAATTCTTTAAAATAAGCCAAATATAGCGTTTTTAGGGGGTCTAGACCCTTAGTAAAATTTCGATGAAAATTTGAAAAAATAGATTTCCTTTAAAATTGGTATAATCGAAGAGGGTTCGATGATGAATTATAATCTGCAATTCCCAGTTGATTCCGTCAGTTGACAGGGAAAATAAATGATTTTGAAATTTCACATTTTGGAAATTTCCCATTTGACAGGTGAAAATCTAAACGGTAGGAGATATCGATGAGATAATGTCTTAGTCTTGTTCAGCGACCTCGCAAACCTATGTTTGCATACCAAACTTGGCCGGTAACTCTGGTATTTTCGAAACTATTTCAATTTGAAACTTTCGCGTTTTTCGTTTCCGAGTTTTGTTTGAAGGGCTCTACAAGGAAGAATTGATGAGTGGGTGATTCTATTATTGCTTCTTATCATTCACACTAACGAGCTCAAGAACTTCACATCGAAAAACTACGCTCGGGTACCCCTGAATTCTTTAAAATAAGCCAAATATAGCGTTTTTGGGGGGTCTAGACCCTTAGTAAAATTTCGATGAAAATTTGAAAAAATAGATTTCCTTCAAAATTGGTATAATCGAAGAGGGTTCGATGATGAATTATAATCTGCAATTCCCAGTTAATTCCGTCAGTTGACAGGGAAAATAAATGATTTTGAAATTTCGCATTTTGGAAATTTCCCATTTGACAGGTGAAAATCTAAACGGTAGGAGATATCGATGAGATAATGTCTTAGTCATGTTCAGCGACCTCGCAAACCTATGTTTGCATACCAAACTTGGCCGGTAACTCTGGTATTTTCGAAACTATTTCAATTTGAAACTTTCGCGTTTTTCGTTTCCGAGTTTTGTTTGAAGGGCTCTACAAGGAAGAATTGATGAGTGGGTGATTCTATTATTGCTTCTTATCATTCACACTAACGAGCTCAAGAACTTCACATCGAAAAACTACGCTCGGGTACCCCTGAATTCTTTAAAATAAGCCAAATATAGCGTTTTTGGGGGGTCTAGACCCTTAGTAAAATTTCGATGAAAATTTGAAAAAATAGATTTCCTTCAAAATTGGTATAATCGAAGAGGGTTCGATGATGAATTATGATCTGCAATTCCCAGTTGATTCCGTCAGTTGACAGGGAAAATAAATGATTTTGAAATTTCACATTTTGGAAATTTCCCATTTGACAGGTGAAAATCTAAACGGTAGGAGATATCGATGAGATAATGTCTTAGTCTTGTTCAGCGACCTCGCAAACCTATGTTTGCATACCAAACTTGGCCGGTAACTCTGGTATTTTCGAAACTATTTCAATTTGAAACTTTCGCGTTTTTCGTTTCCGAGTTTTGTTTGAAGGGCTCTACAAGGAAGAATTGATGAGTGGGTGATTCTATTATTGCTTCTTATCATTCACACTAACGAGCTCAAGAACTTCACATCGAAAAACTACGCTCGGGTACCCCTGAATTCTTTAAAATAAGCCAAATATAGCGTTTTTGGGGGGTCTAGACCCTTAGTAAAATTTCGATGAAAATTTGAAAAAATAGATTTCCTTCAAAATTGGTATAATCGAAGAGGGTTCGATGATGAATTATAATCTGCAATTCCCAGTTGATTCCGTCAGTTGACAGGGAAAATAAATGATTTTGAAATTTCACATTTTGGAAATTTCTCATTTGACAGGTGAAAATCTAAACGGTAGGAGATATCGATGAGATAATGTCTTAGTCATGTTCAGCGACTTCGCAAACCTATGTTTGCATACCAAACTTGGCCGGTAACTCTGGTATTTTCGAAACTATTTCAATTGGAAACTTTCGCGTTTTTCGTTTCCGAGTTTTGTTTGAAGGGCTCTACAAGGAAGAATTGATGAGTGGGTGATTCTATTATTGCTTCTTATCATTCACACTAACGAGCTCAAGAACTTCACATCGAAAAACTACGCTCGGGTACCCCTGAATTCTTTAAAATAAGCCAAATATAGCGTTTTTGGGGGGTCTAGACCCTTAGTAAAATTTCGATGAAAATTTGAAAAAATAGATTTCCTTCAAAATTGGTATAATCGAAGAGGGTTCGATGATGAATTATAATCTGCAATTCCCAGTTGATTCCGTCAGTTGACAGGGAAAATAAATGATTTTGAAATTTCACATTTTGGAAATTTCCCATTTGACAGGTGAAAATCTAAACGGTAGGAGATATCGATGAGATAATGTCTTAGTCGTGTTCAGCGACCTAGCAAACCTATGTTTGCATATCAAACTTGGCCGGTAACTCTGGTATTTTCGAAACTATTTCAATTTGAAACTATCGCGTTTTTCGTTTCCGAGTTTTGTTTGAAGGGCTCTACAAGGAAGAATTGATGAGTGGGTGATTCTATTATTGCTTCTTATCATTCACACTAACGAGCTCAAGAACTTCACATCGAAAAACTACGCTCGGGTACCCCTGAATTCTTTAAAATAAGCCAAATATAGCGTTTTTGGGGGGTCTAAACCCTTAGTAAAATTTCGATGAAAATTTGAAAAAATAGATTTCCTTCAAAATTGGTATAATCGAAGAGGGTTCGATGATGAATTATAATCTGCAATTCCCAGTTGATTCCGTCAGTTGACAGGGAAAATAAATGATTTTGAAATTTCACATTTTGAAAATTTCCCATTTGACAGGTGAAAATCTAAACGGTAGGAGATATCGATGAGATAATGTCTTAGTCATGTTCAGCGACCTCGCAAACATATGTTTGCATACCAAACTTGGCAGGTAACTCTGGTATTTTCGAAACTATTTCAATTTGAAACTTTCGCGTTTTTCGTTTCCGAGTTTTGTTTGAAGGGCTCTACAAGGAAGAATTGATGAGTGGGTGATTCTATTATTGCTTCTTATCATTCACACTAACGAGCTCAAGAACTTCACATCGAAAAACTACGCTCGGGTACCCCTGAATTCTTTAAAATAAGCCAAATATAGCGTTTTTGGGGGGTCTAGACCCTTAGTAAAATTTCGATGAAAATTTGAAAAAATAGATTTCCTTCAAAATTGGCATAATCGAAGAGGGTTCGATGATGAATTATAATCTGCAATTCCCAGTTGATTCCGTCAGTTGACAGGGAAAATAAATGATTTTGAAATTTCACATTTTGGAAATTTCCCATTTGACAGGTGAAAATCTGAACGGTAGGAGATATCGATGAGATAATGTCTTAGTCATGTTCAGCGACCTCGCAAACCTATGTTTGCATACCAAACTTGGCCGGTAACTCTGGTATTTTCGAAACTATTTCAATTTGAAACTTTCGCGTTTTTCGTTTCCGAGTTTTGTTTGAAGGGCTCTACAAGGAAGAATTGATGAGTGGGTGAGGGTAAGGGTAAGGGTAAGGGTAAGGGTAAGCTTAAGGGTAAAAGCAAGGGTAAGGGTAAGTGTAAGGGTAAGGGTAAGGGTAAGGGTAAGCTTAAGGGTAAAAGCAAGGGTAAGGGTAAGGGTAAGGGTAAGGGTAAGGGTAAGGAAAAGGGTAAGGGTAAGGGTAAAGGTAAGGTTAAGCCTAAGGGTAAAAGCAAGGGTAAGGGTAAGGGTAAGGGTAAGGGTAAGGGTAAGGGTAAGGGTAAGTGTAAGAGTAAGGGTAAGGGTAAGGGTAAGCTTAAGGGTAAAAGCAAGGGTAAGGGTAAGGGTAAGGGTAAGGGTAAGCCTAAGGGTAAAAGCAAGGGTAAGGGTAAGGGTAAGGGTAAGGGTAAGGGTAAGGGTAAGCTTAAGGGTAAAAGCAAGGGTAAGGGTAAGGGTAAGGGTAAGGGTAAGGGTAAGGGTAAGGGTAAGCTTAAGGGTAAAAGCAAGGGTAAGGGTAAGGGTAAGGGTAAGGGTAAGGGTAAGGGTAAGGGTAAGGGTAAGGGTAAGGGTAAAGGTAAGGGTAAGCCTAAGGGTCAAAGCAAGGGTAAGGGTAAGGGTAAGGGTAAGGGTAAGGGTAAGGGTAAGGGTAAGGGTAAGGGTAAGGTTAAGGGTAAGGGTAAGCTTAAGGGTAAAAGCAAGGGTAAGGGTAAGGGTAAGGGTAAGGGTAAGGGTAAGGGTAAGGGTAAGGGTAAGGGTAAGTGTAAGGGTAAGCTTAAGGGTAAGGGTAAGGGTAAGGGTAAGGGTAAGGGTAAGGGTAAGGGTAAGCCTAAGGGTAAAAGCAAGGGTAAGTGTAAGGGTAAGGGTAAGGGTAAGGGTAAGCTTACCCTTACCCTTACCCTTACCCTTGCTTTTACCCTCAAGCTTACCCTTACCCTTACCCTTACCCTTACCCTTACCCTTACCCTTACCCTTACCCTTATCCTTACCCTTGCTTTTACCCTTAAGCTCACCCTTACCCTTACCCTTACCCTTACCCTTACCCTTACCCTTACCCTTACCCTTACCCTTGCTTTTACTCTTAGGCTTACCCTTACCTTTACCCTTACCCTTACCCTTACCCTTACCCTCACCCTTACCCTTACCCTTGCTTTTACCCTTAAGCTTACCCTTACCCTTACCCTTACCCTTACCCTTACCCTTGCTTTTACCCTTAAGTTTACCCTTACCCTTACCCTTAACCTCACCCTTACCCTTGCTTTTACCCTTAGGCTTACCCTTACCCTTACCCTTACCCTTACCCTTGCTTTTACCTTTAAGCTTACCCTTACCCTTACCCTTACTCTTACCCTTACCCTTACCCTTACCCTTACCCTTACCCTTACCCTTACCCTCACCCTTACCCTTACCCTTGCTTTTACCCTTAGGCTTACCCTTACCTTTACCCTTACCCTTACCCTAACCCTTACCCTTACCCTTACCCTTACCCTTACCCTTACCCTTGCTTTTACCCTTAAGCTTACCCTTACCCTTACCCTTACCCTTACCCTTACCCTTACCCTTACCCTTACCCTTACCCTTACCCTTGCTTTTACCCTTAAGCTTACCCTTACCCTTACCCTTACCCTTACCCTTACCCTTACCCTTACCCTTACCCTTACCCTTACCCTTACCCTTACCCTTACCCTTACCCTTGCTTTTACCCTTAAGCTTACCCTTACCCTTACCCTTACCCTTACCCTTACCCTTACCCTTACCCTTACCCTTACCCTTAACCTTGCTTTTACCCTTAGGCTTACCCTTACCTTTACCCTTACCCTTACCCTTACCCTTACCCTTACCCTTGCTTTTACCCTTAAGCTTACCCTTACCCTTACCCTTACCCTTAACCTTAAGCTTACCCTTACCCTTACCCTTACCCTTACCCTTACCCTTACCCTTACCCTTACCCTTACCCTTACCCTTACCCTTACCCTTACCCTTACCCTTACCCTTGCTTTTACCCTTAAGCTTACCCTTACCCTCACCCTTACCCTTACCCTTACCCTTGCTTTTACCCTTAAGCTTACCCTTACCCTTACCCTTACCCTTAAGCTTACCCTTACCCTTACCCTTATCCTTACCCTTACCCTTACCCTTACCCTTACCCTTACCCTTACCCTTACCCTTACCCTTGCTTTTACCCTTAAGCTTACCCTTACCCTTACCCTTACCCTTAAGCTTACCCTTACCCTTACCCTTACCCTTACCCTTACCCTTACCCTTAACCTTACCCTTGCTTTTATCCTTAAGCTTACCCTTACCCTTACCCTTACCCTTACCCTTAAGCTTACCCTTACCCTTACCCTTACCCTTACCCTTACCCTTGCTTTTACCCTTAAGCTTACCCTTACCCTTACCCTTACCCTTACCCTTACCCTTAAGCTTAACCTTACCCTTACCCTTACCCTTACCCTTTCCTTACCCTTACCCTTACCCTTGCTTTTACCCTTAAGCTTACCCTTACCCTTACCCTAAGTAAGGGTAAGGGTAAGGGTAAGGGTAAGGGTAAGGGTAAGGGTAAGGGTAAGGGTAAGGGTAAGGGTAAGGGTAAGGGTAAGGGTAAGGGTAAGGGTAAGGGTAAGGGTAAGGGTAAGGGTAAGGGTAAGGGTAAGCTTAAGGGTAAGGGTAAGGGTAAGGGTAAGGGTAAGCCTAAGGGTAAAAGCAAGGGTAAGGGTAAGGGTAAGGGTAAGGGTAAGGGTAAGCTTAAGGGTAAAAGCAAGGGTAAGGGTAAGGCTAAGGGTAAGGGTAAGGGTAAGGGTAAGGGTAAGCTTAAGGGTAAAAGCAAGGGTAAGGGTAAGGGTACGGGTAGAGTAAGGGTAAGGGTAAGGGTAAGGGTACCCTTACCCTTACCCTAACCCTTACCCTTACCCTTACCCTTACCCTTACCCTTACCCTTACCCTTAACCTTACCCTTGCTTTTACCCTTAAGCTTACCCTTACCCTCACCCTTAACCTTACCCTTACCCTTACCCTTACCCTTACCCTTACCCTTACCCTTACCCTTGCTTTTACCCTTAGGCTTACCCTTACCTTTACCCTTACCCTTACCTTTACCCTTACCCTTACCCTTACCCTTACCCTTACCCTTACCTTTACCCTTACCCTTGCTTTTACCCTCAAGCTTACCCTTACCCTTACCCTTACCCTTACCCTTACCCTTAGTCTTGCTTTTACCCTTAAGCTTACCCTTACCCTTACCCTTACCCTTACCCTTACCCTTGCTTTAACCCTTAGGCTTACCCTTACCCTTTCCCTTACCCTTACCCTTGCTTTTACCCTTAAGCTTACCCTTACCCTTACCCTTACCCTTACCCTTACCCTTACCCTTACCCTTACCCTTACCCTTACCCTTACCCTTACCCTAACCCTTACCCTTACCCTTACCCTTACCCTTACCCTTGCTTTTACCCTTAGGCTTACCCTTACCTTTACCCTTACCCTTACCCTTACCCTTACCCTTACCGTTGCTTTTACCCTTAAGCTTACCCTTACCCTTACCCTTACCCTTACCCTTACCCTTACCCTTGCTTTTACCCTTAAGCTTACCCTTATCCTTACCCTTACCCTTACCCTTACCCTTACCCTTACCCTTACCCTTACCCTCACCCTTGCTTTTACCCTTAAGCTTACCCTTACCCTTACCCTTACACTTACCCTTACCCTTACCCTTGCTTTTACCCTTAAGCTTACCCTAACTCTTACCCTTACCCTTACCCTTACCCTTGCTTTTACCCTTAGGCTTACCCTTACCCTTACCCTTACCCTTACCCTTGCTTTTACCCTTAAGCTTACCCTTACCCTTACCCTTACCCTTACTCTTACCCTTACCCTTACCCTTACCCTTACCCTTGCTTTTACCCTTAGGCTTACCCTTACCTTTACCCTTACCCTTACCCTTAACCTTACCCTTACCCTTACCCTTACCCTTACCCTCACCCTTGCTTTTACCCTTAAGCTAACCCTTACCCTTACCCTTACCCTTACCCTTAACCTTACCCTTACCCTTGCTCTTACCCTTAAGCTCACCCTTACCCTTACCCTTACCCTTACCCTTACACTTACCCTTACCCTGACCCTCACCCTTGCTTTTACCCTTAAGCTTACCCTTACCCTTACCCTTAACCTTACCCTTAAGCTTACCCTTACCCTTACCCTTACCCTTACATTTACCCTTACCCTTACCCTTGCTTTTACCCTTAAGCTTACCCTTACCCTTACCCTTACCCTTACCCTTACCCTTGCTTTTACCCTTAAGCTTACCCTTACCCTTACCCTTACCCTTAAGCTTACCCTTACCCTTACACTTACCCTTACCCTTACCCTTACCCTTACCCTTGCTTTTACCCTTAAGCTTACCCTTACCCTTACCCTTTCCCTAACCATTACCCTTACCCTTAACCTTACCCTTACCCTTACCCTTACCCTTACCCTTACCCTTACCCTTGCTTTTACCCTTAGGCTTACCCTTACCTTTACCCTTACCATTACCCTTACCCTTACCCTTACCCTTACCCTTACCCTTACCCTTGCTTTTACCCTTAAGCTTACCCTTACCCTTACCCTTACCCTTACCCTTACCCTTACCCTTACCCTTACCCTTACCCTTACCCTTACCCTTACCCTTACCCTTGCTTTTACCCTTAAGCTTACCCTTACCCTTACCCTTACCCTTACCCTTACCCTTACCCTTACCCTTACCCTTACCCTTACTCTTACCCTTACCCTTGCTTTTACCCTTAAGCTTACCCTTACCCTTACCCTTACTCTTACCCTTACCCTTACCCTTACCCTTACCCTTGCTTTTACCCTTAAGCTTACCCTTACCCTTACCTTTACCCTTACCCTTACCCTTACCCTTACCCTTACCCTTACCCTTACCCTTACCCTTACCCTTACCCTTACCCTTGCTTTTACCCTTAGGCTTACCCTTACCTTTAGCCTTACCCTTACCCTTACCCTTACCCTTACCCTTACCCTTGCTTTTACCCTTAGGCTTACCCTTACCTTTACCCTTACCATTACCCTTACCCTTACCCTTACCCTTACCCTTACCCTTACCCTTACCCTTGCTTTTACCCTTAAGCTTACCCTTACCCTTACCCTTACCCTTACCCTTACCTTTACCCTTACCCTTACCCTTACCCTTACCCTTGCTTTTTCCCTTGAGCTTACCCTTACCCTTACCCTTACCCTTACCCTTACCCTTACCCTTACCCTTACCCTTACCCTTACCCTTACTCTTACCCTTACCCTTGCTTTAACCCTTAAGCTTACCCTTACCCTTACCCTTACTCTTACCCTTACCCTTACCCTTACCCTTACCCTTGCTTTTACCCTTAAGCTTACCCTTACCCTTACCTTTACCCTTACCCTTACCCTTACCCTTACCCTTACCCTTACCCTTACCCTTACCCTTGCTTTTACCCTTAAGCTTACCCTTACCCTTACCCTTACCCTTACACTTACCCTTGCTTTTACCCTTAGGCTTACCCTTACCCTTACCCTTACCCTTACCCTTAAGCTTACCCTTACCCTTACCCTTACCCTTACCCTTACCCTTACCCTTACCCTTACCCTTACCCTTACCCTTACTTTCACCCTTAAGCTTACCCTTACCCTTACCCTTACCCTTACCCTTACCCTTACCCTTACCCTTGCTTTGACCCTTAGGCTTACCCTTACCTTTACCCTTACCCTTACCCTTACCCTTACCCTTACCCTTACCCTTACCCTTACCCTTACCCTTACCCTTGCTTTTACCCTTAAGCTTACCCTTACCCTTACCCTTACCCTTACCCTTACCCTCACCCTCACCCTTGCTTTTACCCTTAAGCTTACCCTTACCCTTACCCTTACCCTTACCCTTACCCTTGCTTTTACCCTTAGGCTTACCCTTAACCTTACCCTTACCCTTACCCTTGCTTTTACCCTTAAGCTTACCCTTACCCTTACCCTTACCCTTACCCTTACCCTTACCCTTACCCTTACCCTTACCCTTACCCTTACCCTTACCCTTGCTTTTACCCTTAGGCTTAACCTTACCTTTACCCTTACCCTTACCCTTACCCTTACCCTTACCCTTACCCTTACCCTTACCCTTACCCTTACCCTTACCCTTACCCTTACCCTTACCCTTGCTTTTACCCTTAAGCTTACCCTTACCCTTACCCTTACCCTTACCCTTACCCTTACCCTTACCCTTACCCTTACCCTTACCCTTGCTTTTACCCTTAAGCTTACCCTTACCCTTACCCTTACCCTTACCCTCACCCTTACCCTTACCCTTACCCTTGCTTATACCCTTAAGCTTACCCTTACCCTTACCCTTACCCTTACCCTTACCCTTACCCTTACCCTTACCCTTACCCTTACCCTTACCCTTACCCTTACCCTTACCCTTACCCTTGCTTTTACCCTTAGGCTTACCCTTACCTTTACCCTTACCCTTACCCTTACCCTTACCCTTACCCTTACCCTTACCCTTACCCTTACCCTTACCCTTACCCTTGCTTTTACCCTTAAGCTTACCCTTACCCTTACCCTTACCCTTACCCTTACCCTAACCCTTACCCTTGCTTTTACCCTTAAGCTTACCCTTACCCTTACCCTTACCCTTACCCTTACCCTTACCCTTACCCTTACCCTTACCCTTACCCTTACCCTTACCCTTGCTTTTACCCTTAAGCTTACCCTTACCCTTACCCTTACCCTTACCCTTACCCTTACCCTTACACTTATCCTTACCCTTGCTTTTACCCTTAAGCTTACCCTTACCCTTACCCTTACCCTTACCCTTACCCTTACCCTTACCCTTACCCTTACCCTTGCTTTTACTCTTAGGCTTACCCTTACCTTTACCCTTACCCTTACCCTTACCCTTACCCTTACCCTCACCCTTACCCTTACCCTTGCTTTTACCCTTAAGCTTACCCTTACCCTTACCCTTACCCTTACCCTTACCCTTGCTTTTACCCTTAAGCTTACCCTTACCCTTACCCTTAACCTTACCCTTACCCTTGCTTTTACCCTTAGGCTTACCCTTACCCTTACCCTTACCCTTACCCTTGCTTTTACCCTTAAGCTTACCCTTACCCTTACCCTTACTCTTACCCTTACCCTTACCCTTACCCTTACCCTTACCCTTACCCTTACCCTTACCCTTACCCTTACCCTTACCCTTACCCTTACCCTTACCCTTACCCTTACCCTTGCTTTTACCCTTAGGCTTACCTTACCTTTACCCTTACCCTAACCCTTACCCTTACCCTTACCCTTACCCTTACCCTTACCCTTGCTTTTACCCTTAAGCTTACCCTTACCCTTACCCTTACCCTTACCCTTACCCTTACCCTTACCCTTACCCTTAACCTTACCCTTACCCTTGCTTTTACCCTTAAGCTTACCCTTACCCTTACCCTTACCCTTACCCTTACCCTTACCCTTACCCTTACCCTTACCCTTACCCTTACCCTTGCTTTTACCCTTAAGCTTACCCTTACCCTTACCCTTACCCTTACCCTTACCCTTACCCTTACCCTTACCCTTACCCTTACCCTTACCCTTACCCTTACCCTTACCCTTACCCTTGCTTTTACCCTTAGGCTTACCCTTACCTTTACCCTTACCCTTACCCTTACCCTTACCCTTACCCTTGCTTTTACCCTTAAGCTTACCCTTACCCTTACCCTTACCCTTAAGCTTACCCTTACCCTTACC
>CAUEHS010000669.1:0-80050 GCA_958510865.1 Myrrha octodecimguttata
GGGTAAGGGTAAGGGTAAGGGTAAGGCTTAAGGGTAAAGGCAAGGGTAAGGGTAAGGGTAAGGGTAAGGGTAAGGGTAAGGGTAAGGGTAAGCTTAAGGGTAAGGGTAAGGGTAAGGGGTAAGGGTAAGCTTAAGGGTAAAAGCAAGGGTAAGGGTAAGAGTAAGGGTAAGGGTAAGGGTAAGGGTAAGGGTAAGGGTAAGGGTAAGCTTAAGGGTAAAGCAAGGGTAAGGGTAAGGGTAAGGGTAAGGGTAAGGGTAAGGGTAAGGGTAAGGGTAAGGGTAAGGGTAAGCTTAAGGGTAAAAGCAAGGGTAAGGGTAAGGGTAAGGGTAAGGGTAAGGGTAAGGGTAAGGGTAAGGGTAAGGGTAAGGGTAAGCTTAAGGGTAAAAGCAAGGGTAAGGGTAAGGGTAAGGGTAAGGGTAAGGGTAAGGGTAAGGGTAAGGGTAAGGGTAAGCTTAAGGGTAAAAGCAAGGGTAAGGGTAAGGGTAAGGGTAAGCTAAGGGTAAAGCAAGGGTAAGGGTAAGGGTAAGGGTAAGGGTAAGGGTAAGCTTAAGGGTAAAAGCAAGGGTAAGGGTAAGGGTAAGGGTAAGGGTAAGCTTAAGGGTAAAAGCAAGGGTAAGGGTAAGGGTAAGGTAAGGGTAAGGGTAAGGTAAGGGTAAGGGTAAGGGTAAGGGTAAGGGTAAGGGTAAGGGTAAGGGTAAGCTTAAGGGTAAAAGCAAGGGTAAGGGTAAGGGTAAGGGTAAGGTAAGGGTAAGGGTAAGGGTAAGGGTAAGGGTAAGGGTAAGGGTAAGGGTAAGGGTAAGGGTAAGGGTAAGGGTAAGGGTAAGGGTAAGGGTAAGCTTAAGGGTAAAAGCAAGGGTAAGGGTAAGGGTAAGGGTAAGGGTAAGGCTAAGGGTAAAGCAAGGGTAAGGGTAAGGGTAAGGGTAAGCTTAAGGGTAAAAGCAAGGGTAAGGGTAAGGGTAAGGGTAAGGGTAAGGGTAAGGGTAAGGGTAAGGGTAAGGGTAAGGGTAAGGGTAAGGGTAAGGGTAAGGGTAAGCTTAAGGGTAAAAGCAAGGGTAAGGGTAAGGGTAAGGGTAAGGGTAAAGGTAAGGGTAAGGCTAAGGGTAAAAGCAAGGGTAAGGGTAAGGGTAAGGGTAAGGGTAAGGGTAAGGGTAAGGGTAAGGGTAAGGGTAAGGGTAAGGGTAAGGGTAAGCTTAAGGGTAAGGGTAAGGGTAAGGGTAAGCTTAAGGGTAAAAGCAAGGTTAAGGGTAAGGGTAAGCTTAAGGGTAAAAGCAAGGGTAAGGGTAAGGGTAAGGGTAAGGGTAAGGGTAAGGGTAAGGGTAAGCTTAAGGGTAAGGGTAAGGGTAAGAGTAAGGGTAAACTTAAGGGTAAAAGCAAGGGTGAGGGTAAGGGTAAGGGTAAGGGTAAGGGTAAGCTTAAGGGTAAGGGTAAGGGTAAGGGTAAGGGTAAGCTTAAGGGTAAAAGCAAGGGTAAGGTTAAGGGTAAGGGTAAGGGTAAGGGTAAGCTTGAGGGTAAGGGTAAGGGTAAGGGTAAGGGTAAGCTTAAGGGTAAAAGCAAGGGTAAGGGTAAGGGTAAGGGTAAGGGTAAGGGTAAGGGTAAGGGTAAGGGTAAGGGTAAGGGTAAGGGTAAGGGTAAGGGTAAGGGTAAGGGTAAGGGTAAGGGTAAGGGTAAGGGTAAGGTAAGGGTAAGCTCAAGGGTAAGGGTAAGGGTAAGGGTAAGCTTAAGGGTAAAAGCAAGGGTGAGGGTAAGGGTAAGGGTAAGGGTAAGGGTAAGCTTAAGGGTAAAAGCAAGGGTAAGGGTAAGGGTAAGGGTAAGGGTAAGGGTAAGGGTAAGGGTTAAGGGTAAGGGTAAGGGTAAGGGTAAGCTTAAGGGTAAGGGTAAGGGTAAGGGTAAGCTTAAGGGTAAAAGCAAGGGTAAGGGTAAGGGTTAGGGTAAGGGTGAGGGTAAAGGTAAGGGTAAGCCTAAGGGTAAAAGCAAGGGTAAGGGTAAGGGTAAGGGTAAGGGTAAGGGTAAGTGTAAGGGTAAGGGTAAGGGTAAGGGTAAGGGTAAGGGTAAGCTTAAGGGTAAAAGCAAGGGTAAGGGTAAGGGTAAGGGTAAGGGTAAGGGTAAGGGTAAGGGTAAGGGTAAGGGTAAGCTTAAGGGTAAAAGCAAGGGTAAGGGTAAGGGTAAGGGTAAGGGTAAGGGTAAGGGTAAGGGTAAGGGTAAGGGTAAGGGTAAGGGTAAGGGTAAGGGTAAGCTTAAGGGTAAAAGCAAGGGTAAGGGTAAGGGTAAGGGTAAGGGTAAGGGTTAGGGTAAGGGTAAAGGTAAGGGTAAGCCTAAGGGTAAAAGCAAGGGTAAGGGTAAGGGTAAGGGTAAAGGTAAGGGTAAGGGTAAGGGTAAGGGTAAGGGTAAGGGTAAGAGTAAGGGTAAGGGTAAGGGTAAGCTTAAGGGTAAAAGCAAGGGTAAGGGTAAGGGTAAGGTTAAGGGTAAGCCTAAGGGTAAAAGCAAGGGTAAGGGTAAGGTTAAGGGTAAGGGTAAGGGTAAGCTTAAGGGTAAAAGCAAGGGTAAGGGTAAGGGTAAGGGTAAGGGTAAGGGTAAGCTTAAGGGTAAAAGCAAGGGTAAGGGTAAGGGTAAAAGCAAGGGTAAGGATAAGGGTAAGGGTAAGGGTAAGGGTAAGGGTAAGCTAAAGGGTAAGGGTAAGGGTAAGGGTAAGCTTTAGGGTAAAAGCAAGGGTAAGGGTAAGGGTAAGGGTAAGGGTAAGGGTAAGGGTAAGGGTAAGGGTAAGGGTAAGGGTAAGCTTAAGGGTGAAAGCAAGGGTAAGGGTAAGGGTAAGGGTAAGGGTAAAGGTAAGGGTAAGCCTAAGGGTAAAAGCAAGGGTAAGCGTAAGGGTAAGGGTAAAGGTAAGGGTAAGGGTAAGGGTAAGGGTAAGGGAAAGGGTAAAGGTAAGGGTAAGGGTACCCTTACCCTTGCTTTTACCCTTAGGCTTACCCTTACCCTTACCCTTACCCTTACCCTTGCTTTTACCCTTAAGCTCACCCTTACCCTTACCCTTACCCTTACCCTTACCCTTACCCTTACCCTTACCCTTACCCTTACCCTTACCCTTACCCTTGCTTTTACCCTTAGGCTTACCCTTACCTTTACCCTTACCCTTACCCTTACCCTTACCCTTACCCTTGCTTTTACCCTTAAGCTTACCCTTACCCTTACCCTTACCCTTACCCTTACCCTTACCCTTACCCTTACCCTTACCCTTACCCTTACCCTTACCCTTACCCTTACCCTTACCCTTACCCTTACTTTTACCCTTAAGCTTACCCTTACCCTTACCCTTACCCTTACACTTTCCCTTACCCTTACCCTTACCCTTACCCTGGCTTTTACCCTTAAGCTTACCCTTACCCTTACCCTTACCCTTACCCTTAAGCTTACCCTTACCCTTACCCTTACCCTTACCCTTACCCTTACCCTTACCCTTACCCTTGCTTTTACCCTTAAGCTTACCCTTACCCTTACCCTTACCCTTACCCTTACCCTTGCTTTTACCCTTAAGCTTACCCTTACCCTTACCCTTACCCTTACCCTTAAGCTTACCCTTACCCTTACCCTTACCCTTACCCTTACCCTTACCCTTACCCTTACCCTTACCCTTACCCTTACCCTTACCCTTACCCTTACCCTTACCCTTACCCTTACCCTTGCTTTTACCCTTAAGCTTACCCTCACCCTTACCCTTACCCTTACCCTTAAGCTTACCCTTACCCTTACCCTTACCCTTACCCTTACCCTTGCTTTTACCCTTAAGCTTACCCTTACCCTTACCCTTACCCTTACCCTTAAGCTTACCCTTACCCTTACCCTTACCCTTACCCATACCCTTACCCTTACCCTTACCCTTGCTTTTACCCTTAAGCTTACCCTTACCCTTACCCTTACCCTCACCCTTAAGCTTACCCTTACCCTTACCCTTACCCTTACCCTTACCCTTACCCTTACCCTTACCCTTACCCTTACCCTTACCCTTACCCTTACCCTTGCTTTTACCATTAAGCTTACCCTTACCCTTACCCTTACCCTTACCCTTACCCTTGCTTTTACCCTTGAGCTTACCCTTACCCTTACCCTTACCCTTACCCTTACCCTTACCCTTAAGCTTACCCTTACCCTTACCCTTACCCTTACCCTTACCCTTACCCTTACCCTTACCCTTACCCTTACCCTTGCTTTTACCCTTAAGCTTACCCTTACCCTTACCCTTACCCTTACCCTTACCCTTACCCTAACCCTTACCCTTACCCTTACCCTTGCTTTTACCCTTAGGCTTACCCTTACCTTTACCCTTACCCTTACCCTTACCCTTACCCTTACCCTTACCCTTACCCTTGCTTTTACCCTTAAGCTTACCCTTACCCTTACCCTTTCCCTTACCCTTACCCTTACCCTTGCTTTTACCTTTAAGCTTACCCTTACCCTTACCCTTACCCTTACCCTTACCCTTGCTTTTACCCTTAGGCTTACCCTTACCCTTACCCTTACCCTTACCCTTGCTTTTACCCTTAAGCTTACCCTTACCCTAACCCTTACCCTTACCCTTACCCTTACCCTTACCCTTACCCTTACCCTTACCCTTACCCTTACCCTTACCCTTACCCTTACCTTTACCCTTACCCTTACCCTTACCCTTACCCTTACCCTTGCTTTTACCCTTAAGCTTACCCTTACCCTTACCCTTACCCTTACCCTTACCCTTACCCTCACCCTTGCTTTTACCCTTAAGCTTACCCTTACCCTTACCCTTACCCTTACCTTTACCCTTACCCTTACCCTTACCCTTACCCTTACCCTTACCCTTACCCTTACCCTTACCCTTACCCTTACCCTTGCTTTTACCCTTAAGCTTACCCTTACCCTTACCCTTACCCTTACCCTTACCCTTACCCTTACCCTCACCCTTGCTTTTACCCTTAAGCTTACCCTTACCCTTACCCTTACCCTTACCCTAACCCTTACCCTTACCCTTACCCTTACCCTTACCCTTACCCTTACCCTTACCCTTACCCTTACCCTTACCCTTACCCTTACCTTTACCCTTACCCTTACCCTTACCCTTACCCTTACCCTTACCCTTACCCTTGCTTTTACCCTTAAGCTTACCCTTACCCTTACCCTTACCCTTACCCTTACCCTTACCCTCACCCTTGCTTTTACCCTTAAGCTTACCCTTACCCTTACCCTTACCCTTACCCTTACCCTTACCCTTACCCTTGCTTTTACCCTTAAGCTTACCCTTACCCTTACCCTTACCCTTACCCTTACCCTTGCTTTTACCCTTAGGCTTACCCTTACCCTTACCCTTACCCTTGCTTTTACCCTTAAGCTTACCCTTACCCTAACCCTTACCCTTAGGGTAAGCTTAAGGGTAAAAGCTTAAGTTACCCTTACCCTTACCCTTACCCTCACCCTTACCCTTACCCTTGCTTTTACCCTTAGGCTTACCCTTACCTTTACCCTTACCCTTACCCTTACCCTTACCCTTACCCTTACCCTTACCCTTACCCTTGCTTTTACCCTTAAGCTTACCCTTACCCTTACCCTTTCCCTTACCCTTACCCTTACCCTTGCTTTTACCTTTAAGCTTACCCTTACCCTTACCCTTACCCTTACCCTTACCCTTACCCTTGCTTTTACCCTTAGGCTTACCCTTACCCTTACCCTTACCCTTACCCTTGCTTTTACCCTTAAGCTTACCCTTACCCTTACCCTTACCCTTACCCTTACCCTTACCCTTATCCTTACCCTTACCCTTACCCTTACCCTTACCTTTACCCTTACCCTTACCCTTACCCTTACCCTTACCCTTACCCTTACCCTTACCCTTACCCTTACCCTTACCCTTACCCTTGCTTTTACCCTTAAGCTTACCCTTACCCTTACCCTTACCCTTACCCTTACCCTTACCCTCACCCTTGCTTTTACCCTTAAGCTTACCCTTACCCTTACCCTTACCCTTACCCTTACCCTTACCCTTACCCTTACCCTTACCCTTACCCTTGCTTTTACCCTTAAGCTTACCCTTACCCTTACCCTTACCCTTACCCTTACCCTTACCCTTGCTTTTACCCTTAGGCTTACCCTTACCCTTACCCTTACCCTTACCCTTGCTTTTACCCTTAAGCTTACCCTTACCCTTACCCTTACCCTTACTCTTACCCTTACCCTTACCCTTACCCTTACCCTTGCTTTTACCCTTAGGCTTACCCTTACCTTTACCCTTACCCTTACCCTTACCCTTACCCTTACCCTTACCCTTACCCTTACCCTTACCCTTACCCTTGCTTTTACCCTTAAGCTTACCCTTACCCTTACCCTTACCCTTACCCTTACCCTTACCCTTACCCTTACCCCTACCCTTACCCTTACCCTTACCCTTGCTTTTACCCTTAAGCTTACCCTAACCCTTACCCTTACCCTTACCCTTACCCTTACCCTTACCCTTACCCTTACCCTTACCCTTACCCTTACCCTTACCCTTACCCTTACCCTTACCCTTGCTTTTACCCTTAAGCTTACCCTTACCCTTACCCTTACCCTTACCCTTACCCTTAAGCTTACCCTTACCCTTACCCTTACCCTTACCCTTACCCTTACCCTTGCTTTCACCCTTAGGCTTACCCTTACCCTTACCCTTACCCTTACCCTTACCCTTAAGCTTACCCTTACCCTTACCCTTACCCTTACCCTTACCCTTACCCTTACCCTTACCCTTACCCTTACCCTTACCCTTACCCTTGCTTTTACCCTTAAGCTTACCCTTACCCTTACCCTTACACTTACCCTTGCTTTTACCCTTAAGCTTACCCTTACCCTTACCCTTACACTTACCCTTACCCTTACCCTTACCCTTACCCTTACCCTTACCCTAACCCCTACCCTTACCCTTGCTTTTACCCTTAGGCTTACCCTTACCTTTACCCTTACCCTTACCCTTACCCTTAAGCTTACCCTTACCCTTACCCTTACCCTTACCCTTACCCTTACCCTTACCCTTACCCTTACCCTTACCCTTACCCTTACCCTTACCCTTACCCTTGCTTTTACCCTTAAGCTTACCCTTACCCTTACCCTTACACTTACCCTTACCCTTACCCTTACCCTTACCCTTACCCTTACCCTTAACCTAACCCTTACCCTTACCCTTGCTTTTACCCTTAGGCTTACCCTTACCTTTACCCTTACCCTTACCCTTACCCTTACCCTTACCCTTATCCTTACCCTTACCCTTGCTTTTACCCTTAAGCTTACCCTTACCCTTACCCTTACCCTTACCCTTACCCTTACCCTTACCCTTACCCTTACCCTTGCTTTTACCCTTAAGCTTACCCTTACCCTTACCCTTACCCTTACTCTCACCCTTACCCTTACCCTTACCCTTGCTTTTACCCTTAAGCTTACCCTTACCCTTACCCTTACCCTTACCCTTACCCTTACCCTTACCCTTACCCTTACCCTTACCCTTACCCTTACCCTTACCCTTGCTTTTACCCTTAAGCTTACCCTTACCCTTACCCTTACCCTTACCCTTACCCTTACCCTTACCCTTACCCTTACCCTTACCCTTACCCTTACCCTTACCTTTACCCTTACCCTTACCCTTGCTTTTACCCTTAGGCTTACCCTTACCTTTACCCTTACCCTTACCCTTACCCTTACCCTTACCCTTACCCTTACCCTTACCCTTGCTTTAACCCTTAAGCTTACCCTTAATCTCACCCTTACCCTTACCCTTACCCTTGCTTTTACCCTTAAGCTTACCCTTACCCTTACCCTTACCCTTACCCTTACCCTTACCCTTGTTTTACCCTTAGGCTTACCCTTACCCTTACCCTTACCCTTACCCTTGCTTTTACCCTCAAGCTTACCCTTACCCTTACCCTTACCCTTACCCTTACCCTTACCCTTACCCTTACCCTTACCCTTACCTTTACCCTTACCCTTGCTTTTACCCTTAGGCTTACCCTAACCTTTACCCTTACCCTTACCCTTACCCTTACCCTTACCCTTACCCTTACCCTTGCTTTTACCCTTAAGCTTACCCTTACCCTTACCCTTACCCTTACCCTTACCCTTACCCTTACCCTTACCCTTACCTTTACCCTTGCTTTTACCCTTAAGCTTACCCTTACCCTTACCCTTACCCTCACCCTTACCCTTACCCTTATCCTTGCTTATACCCTTAAGCTTACCCTTACCCTTACCCTTACCCTTACCCTTACCCTTACCCTTACCCTTACCCTTACCCTTACCCTTACCCTTACCCTTACCCTTGCTTTTACCCTTAGGCTTACCCTTACCTTTACCCTTACCCTTACCTTTACCCTTACCCTTGCTTTTACCCTCAAGCTTACCCTTACCCTTACCCTTACCCTTACCCTTACCCTAACCCTTACCCTTGCTTTTACCCTTAAGCTTACCCTTACCCTTACCCTTACCCTTACCCTTACCCTTACCCTTACCCTTACCCTTACCCTAACCCTTACCCTAACCCTTACCCTTGCTTTTACCCTTAAGCTTACCCTTACCCTTACCCTTACCCTTACCCTTACCCTTACCCTTACCCTTACCCTTACCCTTACCCTTACCCTTGCTTTTACCCTTAAGCTTACCCTTACCCTTACCCTTACCCTTACCCTTACCCTTAACCTTACCCTTACCCTTACCCTTGCTTTTACCCTAAGCAAGGGTAAGGGTAAGGGTAAGGTTAAGGGTAAGGGTAAGGGTAAGCTTAAGGTTAAAAGCAAGGGTGAGGGTAAGGGTGAGGGTAAGGGTAAGGGTAAGGGTAAGGGTAAGGGTAAGGGTAAGGGTAAGCTTAAGGGTAAAAGCAAGGGTAAGGGTAAGGGTAAGGGTAAGGGTAAGGGTAAGGGTAAGGGTAAGCTTAAGGGTAAAAGCAAGGGTAAGGGTAAGGGTAAGGGTAAGGGTAAGGGTAAGGGTAAGGGTAAGGGTAAGGGTAAGGGTAAGGGTAAGGGTAAGGGTAAAGGTAAGGGTAAGCCTAAGGGTAAAAGCAAGGGTAAGGGTAAGGGTAAGGGTAAGGGTAAGGGTAAGGGTAAGGGTAAGGGTAAGGGTAAGGGTAAGGGTAAGGGTAAGGGTAAGGGTAAGGGTAAGGGTAAGGGTAAGGGTAAGGGTAAGGGTAAGCTTAAGGGTAAAAGCAAGGGTAAGGGTAAGGGTAAGGGTAAGGGTAAGCCTAAGGGTAAAAGCAAGGGTAAGGGTAAGGGTAAGGGTAAGGGTAAGGGTAAGCTTAAGGGTAAAAGCAAGGGTAAGGGTAAGGGTAAGGGTAAGGGTAAGGGTAAGGGTAAGCTTAAGGGTAAAAGCAAGGGTTAGGGTAAGGGTAAGGGTAAGGGTAAGGGTAAGGGTAAGGGTAAGGGTAAAGGTAAGGGTAAGCCTAAGGGTAAAAGCAAGGGTAAGGGTAAGGGTAAGGGTAAGGGTAAGGGTAAGGGTAAGGGTAAGGGTAAGGGTAAGGTAAGGGTAAGTGTAAGGGTAAGCTTTAGGGTAAAAGCAAGGGTAAGGTAAGGGTAAGGGTAAGGGTAAGGGTAAGGGTAAGGGTAAGGGTAAGGGTAAGGGTAAGCTTTAGGGTAAAAGCAAGGGTAAGGGTAAGGGTAAGGGTAAGGGTAAGGGTAAGGGTAAGGGTAAGGGTAAGGGTAAGGGTAAGATTAAGGGTAAAAGCAAGGGAAAGGGTAAGGGTAAAGGTAAGGGAAAGGGTAAGGGTAAGGGTAAGGGTAAGGGTAAGCTTAAGGGTAAAAGCAAGGGTAAGGGTAAGGGTAAGGGTAAGGGTAAGGGTAAGGGTGAGGGTAAAGGTAAGGGTAAGCCTAAGGGTAAAAGCAAGGGTAAGGGTAAGGGTAAGGGTAAGGGTAAGGGTAAGGGTAAGGGTAAGGGTAAGGGTAAGGGTAACGGTAAGGGTGAGCTCAAGGGTTAAAGCAAGGGTACCCTCACCCTTACCCTTGCTTTTACCCTTAGGCTTACCCTTACCCTTACCCTTACCCTTACCCTTGCTTTTACCCTTAAGCTTACCCTTACCCTTACCCTTACCCTTACCCTTACCCTTACCCTTACCCTTGCTTTTACCCTTAGGCTTAACCTTACCTTTACCCTTACCCTTACCCTTACCCTTACCCTTACCCTTACCCTTACCCTTACCCTTACCCTCACCCTTACCCTTACCCTTACCCTTACCCTTACCCTTGCTTTTACTCTTAAGCTTACCCTTACCCTTACCCTTACCCTTACCCTTACCCTTACCCTTACCCTTGCTTTTACCCTTAAGCTTACCCTCACCCTTACCCTTACCCTTACCCTTACCCTTACCCTCACCCTTACCCTTACCCTTACCCTTGCTTATACCCTTAAGCTTACCCTTACCCTTACCCTTACCCTTACCCTTACCCTTACCCTTACCCTTACCCTTACCCTTACCCTTACCCTTACCCTTACCCTTACCCTTACCCTTACCCTTACCCTTGCTTTTACCCTTAGGCTTACCCTTACCTTTACCCTTACCCTTACCCTTACCCTTACCCTTACCCTTACCCTTACCCTTGCTTTTACCCTTAAGCTTACACTTACCCTTACCCTTACCCTTACCCTAACCCTTACCCTTGCTTTTACCCTTAAGCTTACCCTTACCCTTTCCCTTACCCTTACCCTTACCCTTACCGTTACCCTTACCCTTACCCTTACCCTTGCTTTTACCCTTAAGCTTACCCTTACCCTTACCCTTACCCTTACCCTTACCCTTACCCTTACCCTTACCCTTACCCTTATCCTTACCCTTGCTTTTACCCTTAAGCTTACCCTTACCCTTACCCTTACCCTTACCCTTACCCTTACCCTTACCCTTACCCTTACCCTTACCCTTGCTTTTACTCTTAGGCTTACCCTTACCTTTACCCTTACCCTTACCCTTACCCTCACCCTTACCCTTACCCTTGCTTTTACCCTTAAGCTTACCCTTACCCTTACCCTTACCCTTACCCTTACCCTTGCTTTTACCCTTAAGCTTACCCTTACCCTTACCCTTAACCTTACCCTTACCCTTGCTTTTACCCTTAGGCTTACCCTTACCCTTACCCTTACCCTTACCCTTGCTTTTACCCTTAAGCTTACCCTTACCCTTACCCTTACTCTTACCCTTACCCTTACCCTTACCCTTACCCTTACCCTTACCCTTACCCTTACCCTTACCCTTACCCTTGCTTTTACCCTTAGGCTTACCCTTACCTTTACCCTTACCCTAACCCTTACCCTTACCCTTACCCTTACCCTTACCCTTACCCTTGCTTTTACCCTTAAGCTTACCCTTACCCTTACCCTTACCCTTACCCTTACCCTTACCCTTAACCTTACCCTTACCCTTACCCTTACCCTTACCCTTACCCTTACCCTTAACCTTACCCTTGCTTTTACCCTTAAGCTTACCCTTACCCTTACCCTTACCCTTACCCTAACCCTTACCCTTACCCTTACCCTTACCCTTGCTTTTACCCTTAAGCTTACCCTTACCCTTACCCTTACCCTTACCCTTACCCTTACCCTTACCCTTACCCTTACCCTTACCCTTACCCTTGCTTTTACCCTTAGGCTTACCCTTACCTTTACCCTTACCCTTACCCTCACCCTTACCCTTACCCTTACCCTTGCTTTTACCCTTAAGCTTACCCTTACCCTTACCCTTACCCTTAAGCTTACCCTTACCCTTACCCTTACCCTTACCCTTACACTTACCCTTACCCTTACCCTTACCCTTGCTTTTACCCTTAAGCTTACCCTTACCCTTACCCTTACCCTTACCCTTACCCTTGCTTTTACCCTTAAGCTTACCCTTAAGCTTACCCTTACCCTTACCCTTACCCTTACCCTTACCCTTACCCTTACCCTTACCCTTACCCTTACCCTTACCCTTACCCTTACCCTTACCCTTACCCTTACCCTTACCCTTACCCTTGCTTTTACCCTTAAGCTTACCCTTACCCTTACCCTTACCCTTACCCTTAAGCTTACCCTTACCCTTACCCTTACCCTTACCCTTAACCTTACCCTTGCTTTTACCCTTAAGCTTACCCTTACCCTTACCCTTACCCTTAAGCTTACCCTTACCCTTACCCTTACCCTTACCCTTACCCTTGCTTTTACCCTTAAGCTTACCCTTACCCTTACCCTTACCCTTACCCTTAAGCTTACCCTTACCCTTACCCTTACCCTTACCCTTACCCTTACCCTTACCCTTACCCTTACCCTTACCCTTACCCTTACCCTTACCCTTACCCTTACCCTTACCCTTACCCTTACCCTTGCTTTTACCCTTAAGCTTACCCTTACCCTTACCCTTACCCTTACCCTTGCTTTTACCCTTAAGATTACCCTTACCCTTACCCTTACCCTTACCCTTAAGCTTACCCTTACCCTTACCCTTACCCTTACCCTTACCCTTACCCTTACCCTTACCCTTACCCTTACCCTTACCCTTACCCTTACCCTTACCCTTACCCTTGCTTTTACCCTTAAGCTTACCCTTACCCTTACCCTTACCCTTACCCTTACCCTTACCCTTACCCTTACCCTTACCCTTACCCTTACCCTTGCTTTTACCCTTAGGCTTACCCTTACCTTTACCCTTACCCTTACCCTTACCCTTACCCTTACCCTTACCCTTACCCTTGCTTTTACCCTTAAGCTTACCCTTACCCTTACCCTTACCCTTACCCTTACCCTTGCTTTTACCCTTAAGCTTACCCTTACCCTTACCCTTACCCTTACCCTTGCTTTTACCCTTAGGCTTACCCTTACCCTTACCCTTACCCTTACCCTTGCTTTTACCCTTAAGCTTACCCTTACCCTTACCCTTACCCTTACCCTTACCCTTACCCTTACCCTTACCCTTACCCTTACCCTTAGCCTTACCCTTACCCTTACCCTTACCCTTACCCTTACCCTTACCCTTACCCTTACCCTTACCCTTACCCTTACCCTTACCCTTGCTTTTACCCTTAGGCATACCCTTACCTTTACCCTTACCCTTACCCTTACCCTTACCCTTACCCTTACCCTTGCTTTTACCCTTAAGCTTACCCTTACCCTTACCCTTACCCTTACCCTTACCCTTACCCTTACCCTTACCCTTACCCTTACCCTTACCCTTGCTTTTACCCTTAAGCTTACCCTTACCCTTACCCTTACCCTTACCCTTACCCTTACCCTTACCCTTACCCTTACCCTCACCCTTGCTTTTACCCTTAAGCTTACCCTTACCCTTACCCTTACCCTTACCCTTACCCTTACCCTTGCTTTTACCCTTAAGCTTACCCTTACCCTTACCCTTACCCTTACCCTTGCTTTTACCCTTAGGCTTACCCTTACCCTTACCCTTACCCTTACCCTTGCTTTTACCCTTAAGCTTACCCTTACCCTTACCCTTACCCTTACTCTTACCCTTACCCTTACCCTTACCCTTACCCTTGCTTTTACCCTTAGGCTTACCCTTACCTTTACCTTTACCCTTACCCTTACCCTTACCCTTACCCTTACCCTTACCCTTACCCTTACCCTTACCCTTGCTTTTACCCTTAAGCTTACCCTTACCCTTACCCTTACCCTTACCCTTACCCTTACCCTTACCCTTACCCTTACCCTTACCCTTGCTTTTACCCTTAAGCTCACCCTTACCCTTACCCTTACCCTTACCCTTACCCTTACCCTTACCCTTACCCTTACTCTTACCCTTACCCTTGCTTTTACCCTTAAGCTTACCCTTACCCTTACCCTTACCCTTAAGCTTACCCTTACCCTTACCCTTACCCTTACCCTTACCATTGCTTTTACCCTTAAGCTTACCCTTACCCTTACCCTTACCCTTACCCTTACCCTTGCTTTTACCCTTAAGCTAACCCTTACCCTTACCCTTACCCTTAAGCTTACCCTTACCCTTACCCTTGCCCTTACCCTTACCCTTACCCTTGCTTTTACCCTTAAGCTTACCCTTACCCTTACCCTTACCCTTACCCTTACCCTTACCCTTACCCTTACCCTTGCTTTTACCCTTAGGCTTACCCTTACCTTTACCCTTACCATTACCCTCACCCTTACCCTTACCCTTACCCTTACCCTAACCCTTGCTTTTACCCTTAAGCTTACCCTTACCCTTACCCTTACCCTTACCCTTACCCTTACCCTTACCCTTACCCTTACCCTTACCCTTACCCTTACCCTTACCCTTACCCTTACCCTTACCCTTACCCTTACCCTTACCCTTACCCTTATCCTTACCCTTACCCTTACCCTTACCCTTACCCTTACCCTTACCCTTGCTTTTACCCTTAAGCTTACCCTTACCCTTACCCTTACCCTTACCCTTACCCTTGCTTTTACCCTTAAGCTTACCCTTACCCTTACTCTTACCCCTACCCTTACCCTTACCCTCAATGTTACCCTTACCCTTACCCTTACCCTTGCTTTTACCCTTAGGCTTACCCTCACCTTTACCCTTACCCTTACCCTTACCCTTACCCTTACCCTTACCCTTACCCTTACCATTGCTTTTACCCTTAAGCTTACCCTTACCCTTACCCTTACCCTTACCCTTAGCTTTACCCTTACCCTTGCTTTTACCCTTAAGCTTACCCTTACCCTTACCCTTACCCTTACCCTTACCCTTGCTTTTACCCTTGGGCTTACCCTTACCCTTACCCTTACCCTTACCCTTAAGGTTACCCTTACCCTTACCCTTACCCTTACCCTTACCCTTACCCTTACCCTTACCCTTACCCTTACCCTTACCCTTACCCTTACCCTTACCCTTGCTTTTACCCTTAAGCTTACCCTTACCCTTACCCTTACCCTTACCCTTACCCTTAGCCTTACCCTTACCCTTACCCTTACCCTTACCCTTACCCTTACCCTTACTTAGGGTAAGGGTATGGGTAAGCTTACCCTTACCCTTACCCTTACCCTTACACTTACCCTTGCTTTTACCCTTAAGCTTACCCTTACCCTTACCCTTACCCTTACCCTTACCCTTACCCTTACCCTTACCCTTACCCTTACCCTTATCCTTACCCTTGCTTTTACCCTTAAGCTTACCCTTACCCTTACCCTTACCCTTACCCTTACCCTTACCCTTACCCTTACCCTTGCTTTTACTCTTAGGCTTACCCTTACCTTTACCCTTACCCTTACCCTTACCCTCACCCTTACCCTTACCCTTGCTTTTACCCTTAAGCTTACCCTTACCCTTACCCTTACCCTTACCCCTACCCTTGCTTTTACCCTTAAGCTTACCCTTACCCTTACCCTTAACTTTACCCTTACCCTTGCTTTTACCCTTAGGCTTACCCTTACCCTTACCCTTACCCTTACCCTTGCTTTTACCCTTAAGCTTACCCTTACCCTTACCCTTACTCTTACCCTTACCCTTACCCTTACCCTTACCCTTACCCTTACCCTTACCCTTACCCTTACCCTTGCTTTTACCCTTAGGCTTACCCTTACCTTTACCCTTACCCTAACCCTTACCCTTACCCTTACCCTTACCCTTACCCTTGCTTTTACCCTTAAGCTTACCCTTACCCTTACCCTTACCCTTACCCTTACCCTTACCCTTACCCTTACCCTTACCCTTACCCTTACCCTTACCCTTACCCTTGCTTTCACCCTTAAGCTCACCCTTACCCTTACCCTTACCCTTACCCTTACCCTTACCCTTACCCTTACCCTTACCCTTACCCTTGCTTTTACCCTTAAGCTTACCCTTACCCTTACCCTTACCCTTACCCTTACCCTTACCCTTACCCTTACCCTTACCCTTACCCTTACCCTTACCCTTGCTTTTACCCTTAGGCTTACCCTTACCTTTACCCTTACCCTTACCCTTACCCTTACCCTTACCCTTACCCTTGCTTTTACCCTTAAGCTTACCCTTACCCTTACCCTTACCCTTAAGCTTACCCTTACCCTTACCGTTACCCTTACCCTTACCCTTACCCTTACCCTTACCCTTACCCTTACCCTTACCCTTACCCTTACCCTTGCTTTTACCCTTAAGCTTACCCTTACCCTTACCCTTACCCTTACCCTTACCCTTGCTTTTACCCTTAAGCTTACTCTTACCCTTACCCTTACCCTTAAGCTTACCCTTACCCTTACCCTTACCCTTACCCTTATCCTTACCCTTACCCTTACCCTTACCCTTACCCTTACCCTTGCTTTTACCCTTAAGCTTACCCTTACCCTTACCCTTACCCTTACCCTTAAGCTTACCCTTACCCTTACCCTTACCCTTACCCTTACCCTTACCCTTAACCTTACCCTTGCTTTTACCCTTAAGCTTACCCTTACCCTTACCCTTACCCTTACCCTTAAGCTTACCCTTACCCTTACCCTTACCCTTACCCTTACCCTTACCCTTACCCTTACCCTTACCCTTACCCTTACCCTTACCCTTACCCTTACCCTTACCCTTACCCTTACCCTTACCCTTACCCTTACCCTTACCCTTACCCTTGCTTTTACCCTTAAGCTTACCCTTACCCTTACCCTTACCCTTACCCTTACCCTTACCCTTACCCTTACCCTTATCCTTACCCTTGCTTTTACCCTTAAGCTTACCCTTACCCTTACCCTTACCCTTACCCTTACCCTTACCCTTACCCTTACCCTTACCCTTACCCTTACCCTTACCCTTACCCTTGCTTTTACTCTTAGGCTTACCCTTACCTTTACCCTTACCCTTACCCTTACCCTTACCCTCACCCTTACCCTTACCCTTGCTTTTACCCTTAAGCTTACCCTTACCCTTACCCTTACCCTTACCCTTACCCTTGCTTTTACCCTTAAGCTTACCCTTACCCTTACCCTTAACCTTACCCTTACCCTTGCTTTTACCCTTAGGCTTACCCTTACCCTTACCCTTACCCTTACCCTTGCTTTTACCCTTAAGCTTACCCTTATCCTTACCCTTACTCTTACCCTTACCCTTACCCTTACCCTTACCCTTACCCTTACCCTTACCCTTACTCTTACCCTTGCTTTTACCCTTAGGCTTACCCTTACCTTTACCCTTACCCTAACCCTTACCCTTACCCTTACACTTACCCTTACCCTTACCCTTACCCTTGCTTTTACCCTTAAGCTTACCCTTACCCTTACCCTTACCCTTACCCTTACCCTTACCCTTACTCTTACCCTTACCCTTACCCTTACCCTTGCTTTTACCCTTAAGCTTACCCTTACCCTTACCCTTACCCTTACCCTTACCCTTACCCTTACCCTTACCCTTACCCTTGCTTTTACCCTTAAGCTTACCCTTACCCTTACCCTTACCCTTACCCTTACCCTTACCCTTACCCTTACCCTTACCCTTACCCTTACCCTTACCCTTACCCTTACCCTTACCCTTACCCTTACCCTTACCCTTGCTTTTACCCTTAGGCTTACCCTTACCTTTACCCTTACCCTTACCCTTACCCTTACCCTTGCTTTTACCCTTAAGCTTACCCTTACCCTTACCCTTACCCTTAAGCTTACCCTTACCCTTACCCTTACCCTCACCCTTACCCTTACCCTTACCCTTACCCTTACCCTTACCCTTACCCTTACCCTTGCTTTTACCCTTAAGCTTACCCTTACCCTTACCCTTACCCTTACCTTTACCCTTGCTTTTACCCTTAAGCTTACCCTTACCCTTACCCTTACCCTTAAGCTTACCCTTACCCTTACCCTTACCCTTACCCTTACCCTTACCCTTACCCTTACCCTTACCCTTACCCTTACCCTTGCTTTTACCCTTAAGCTTACCCTTACCCTTACCCTTACCCTTACCCTTAAGCTTACCCTTACCCTTACCCTTACCCTTACCCTTACCCTTAACCTTACCCTTGCTTTTACCCTTAAGCTTACCCTTACCCTTACCCTTACCCTTACCCTTAAGCTTACCCTTACCCTTACCCTTACCCTTACCCTTACCCTTGCTTTTACCCTTAAGCTTACCCTTACCCTTACCCTCACCCTTACCCTTAAGCTTACCCTTACCCTTACCCTTACCCTTACCCTTACCCTTACCCTTACCCTTACCCTTACCCTTACCCTTACCCTTGCTTTTACCCTTAAGCTTACCCTTACCCTTACCCTAAGTAAGGGTAAGGGTAAGGGTAAGGGTAAGGGTAAGGGTAAGGGTAAGGGTAAGGGTAAGGGTAAGGGTAAGGGTAAGGGTAAGGGTAAGGGTAAGCTTAAGGGTAAAAGCAAGGGTAAGGGTAAGGGTAAGGGTAAGGGTAAGGGTAAGGGTAAGGCTAAGGGTAAGGGTAAGGGTAAGGGTAAGGGTAAGCTTAAGGGTAAAAGCAAGGGTAAGGGTAAGGGTAAGGGTAAGGGTAAGGGTAAGGGTAAGGGTAAGGGTAAGGGTAAAGGTGAGGGTAAGCCTAAGGGTAAAAGCAAGGGTAAGGGTAAGGGTAAGGGTAAGGGTAAGGGTAAGGGTAAGGGTAGGGGTAAGAGTAAGGGTAAGGGTAAGGTTAAGGGTAAAAGCAAGGGTAAGGGTAAGGGTAAGGGTAAGGGTAAGGGTAAGGGTAAGCTTAAGGGTAAAAGCAAGGGTAAGGGTAAGGGTAAGGGTAAGGGTAAGGGTAAGGGTAAGGGTAAGGGTAAGGGTAAGGGTAAGGGTAAGGGTAAGGGTAAGGGTAAGGGTAAGGGTAAGCTTAAGGGTAAAAGCAAGGGTAAGGGTAAGGGTAAGGGTAAGGGTAAGGGTAAGGGTAAGGGTAAGGGTAAGCCTAAGGGTAAAAGCAAGGGTAAGGGTAAGGGTAAGGGTAAGGGTAAGGGTAAGGGTAAGGGTAATGGTAAGGGTAAAGGTAAGGGTAAGCCTAAGGGTAAAAGCAAGTGTAAGGGTAAGGGTAAGGGTAAGGGTAAGGGTAAGGGTAAGGGTAAGCTTAAGGGTAAAAGCAAGGGTAAGGGTAAGGGTAAGGGTAAGGGTAAGGGTTAGGGTAAGCGTAAGCTTAAGGGTAAGGGTAAGGGTAAGGGTAAGGGTAAGCTTAAGGGTAAAAGCAAGGATAAGGGTAAGGGTAAGGGTAAGGGTAAGGGTAAGCTTAAGGGTAAAAGCAAGGGTAAGGGTGAGGTTAAGGGTAAGGGTAAGGGTAAGCTTAAGGGTAAGGGTAAGGGTAAGGGTAAGCTTAAGGGTAAAAGCAAGGGTAAGGGTAAGAGTAAGGGTAAGGGTAAGGGTAAGGGTAAGGGTAAGGGTAAGGGTAAGGGTGAGCTTAAGGGTGAAAGCAATGGTAAGGGTAAGGGTAAGGGTAAGGGTAAGGGTAAGGGTAAGGGTAGGGGTAAGAGTAAGGGTAAGGGTAAGCTTAAGGGTAAAAGCAAGGGTAAGGGTAAGGGTAAGGGTAAGGGTAAGGGTAAGGGTAAGCTTAAGGGTAAAAGCAAGGGTAAGGGTAAGGGTAAGGGTAAGGGTAAGGGTAATGGTAAGGGTAAAGGTAAGGGTAAGCCTAAGGGTAAAAGCAAGGGTAAGGGTAAGGGTAAGGGTAAGGGTAAGGGTAAGGGTAAGGGTAAGGGTAAGGGTAAGGGTAAGGGTAAGGGTAAGCTTAAGGGTAAAAGCAAGGGTAAGGGTAAGGGTAAGGGTAAGGGTAAGGGTAAGGGTAAGCGTAAGCTTAAGGGTAAGGGTAAGGGTAAGGGTAAGGGTAAGCTTAAGGGTAAAAGCAAGGGTAAGGGTAAGGGTAAGGGTAAGGGTAAGGGTAAGCTTAAGGGTAAAAGCAAGGGTAAGGGTAAGGGTAAGGGTAAGCTTAAGGGTAAGGGTAAGGGTAAGGGTAAGCTTAAGGGTAAAAGCAAGGGTAAGGGTAAGGGTAAGGGTAAGGGTAAGGGTAAGGGTAAGGGTAAGGGTAAGGGTAAGGGTAAGGGTAAGGGTAAGCTTAAGGGTAAGGGTAAGGGTAAGGGTAAGCTTAAGGGTAAAAGCAAGGGTAAGGGTAAGGGTAAGGGTAAGGGTAAAGGTAAGGGTAAGCCTAAGGGTAAAAGCAAGGGTAAGGGTAAGGGTAAGGGTAAGGGTAAGGGTAAGGGTAAGGGTAAGGGTAAGGGTAAGGGTAAGGGTAAGGGTAAGGGTAAGGGTAAGGGTAAGGGTAAGCTTAAGGGTAAAAGCAAGGGTAAGGGTAAGGGTAAGGGTAAGGGTAAGGGTAAGGGTAAGGGTAAAGGTAAGGGTAAGGGTAAGGGTAAGGGTGAGCTTAAGGGTAAAAGCAAGGGTAAGGGTAAGGGTAAGGGTAAGGGTAAGGGTAAGGGTAAGGGTAAGGGTAAGGGTAAGGGTAAGGGTAAGCTTAAGGGTAAAAGCAAGGGTAAGTGTAAGGGTAAGGGTAAGGGTAAGGGTTAGGGTAAGGGTAAAGGTAAGGGTAAGCCTAAGGGTAAAAGCAAGGGTAAGGGTAAGGGTAAGGGTAAGGGTAAGGGTAAGGGTAAGGGTAATGGTAAGGGTAAGGGTAAGAGTAAGGGTAAGGGTAAGGGTAAGCTTAAGGGTTAAAGCAAGGGTAAGGGTAAGGGTAAGGGTAAGGGTAAGCCTAAGGGTAAAAGCAAGGGTAAGGGTAAGGTTAAGGGTAAGGGTAAGGGTAAGCTTAAGGGTAAAAGCAAGGGTAAGGGTGAGGGTAAGGGTAAGGGTAAGGGTAAGGTTAAGGGTAAAAGCAAGGGTAAGGGTAAGGGTGAGGGTAAGGGTAAGGGTAAAGGTAAGGGTAAGCCTAAGAGTAAAAGCAGGGGTTAGGGTAAGGGTAAGGGTAAGGGTAAGGGTAAGGGTAAGGGTAAGGATAAGGGTAAGGGTAAGGGTAAGGGTAAGGGTAAGCTTAAGGGTAAAAGCAAGGGTAAGGATAAGGGTAAGGGTAAGGGTAAGGGTAAGGGTAAGGGTAAGGGTAAGGGTAAGCTTAAGGGTAAAAGCAAGGGTAAGGGTAAGGGTAAGGGTAAGGGTAAGGGTAAGGGTAAGGGTAAGGGTAAGGGTAAGGGTAAGGGTAAGCTTAAGGGTAAAAGCAAGGGTAAGGGTTAGGGTAAGGGTAAGAGTAAGGGTAAGGGTAAGGGTAAGCTTAAGGGTAAAAGCAAGGGTAAGGGTAAGGGTAAGGGTAAGGGTAAGGGTAAGGGTAAGGGTAAAGGTAAGGGTAAGCCTAAGGGTAAAAGCAAGGGTAAGGGTAAGGGTAAGGGTAAGGGTAAGGGTAAGGGTAAGGGTAAGGGTAAGGGTAAGGGTAAGCTTAAGGGTATAAGCAAGTGTAAGGGTAAGGGTAAGGGTGAGGGTAAGGGTAAGGGTAAGGGTAAGGGTAAGCTTAAGGGTAAAAGCAAGGGTAAGGGTAAGGGTAAGGGTAAGGGTAAGGGTAAGGGTAAGGGTAAGGGTAAGAGTAAGGGTAAGGGTAAGGGTAAGGGTAAGGGTAAAGGTAAGGTTAAGCCTAAGGGTAAAAGCAAGGGTAAGGGTAAGGGTAAGGGTAAGGGTAAGGGTAAGGGTAAGGGTAAGGGTAAGGGTAAGGGTAAGGGTAAGGGTAAGGGTAAGGGTAAGGGTAAGCTTAAGGGTAAAAGCAAGGGTAAGGGTAAGGGTAAGGGTAAGGGTAAGCCTAAGGGTAAAAGCAAGGGTAAGGGTAAGGGTAAGGGTAAGGGTAAGGGTAAGCTTAAGGGTAAAAGCAAGGGTAAGGGTAAGGGTAAGGGTAAGGGTAAGGGTAAGGGTAAGCTTAAGGGTAAAAGCAAGGGTAAGGGTAAGGGTAAGGGTAAGGATAAGGGTAAGGGTAAGGGTAAGGGTAAGGGTAAAGGTAAGGGTAAGCCTAAGGGTCAAAGCAAGGGTAAGGGTAAGGGTAAGGGTAAGGGTAAGGGTAAGAGTAAGGGTAAGGGTAAGGGTAAGCTTAAGGGTAAAAGCAAGGGTAAGGGTAAGGGTAAGGGTAAGGGTAAGGATAAGGGTAAGGGTAAGGGTAAGGGTAAGGGTAAGGGTAAGGGTAAGGGTAAGGGTAAGGGTAAGCTTAAGGGTAAGGGTAAGGGTAAGGGTAAGGGTAAGCCTAAGGGTAAAAGCAAGGGTAAGTGTAAGGGTAAGGGTAAGGGTAAGGGTAAGCTTAAGGGTAAAAGCAAGGGTAAGGGTAAGGGTAAGGGTAAGGGTAAGGGTAAGGGTAAGGGTAAGGGTAAGGGTAAGGGTAAGGGTAAGCTTAAGGGTAAAAGCAAGGGTAAGGGTAAGGGTAAGGGTAAGGGTAAGGGTAAGGGTAAGGCTAAAGGTAAGGGTAAGCCTAAGGGTAAGGGTAAGGGTAAGGGTAAGAGTAAGGGTAAGGGTAAGGGTAAGGGTAAGGGTAAGGGTAAAGGTAAGGGTAAGGGTAAGCTTAAGGGTAAAAGCAAGGGTAAGGGTAAGGGTAAGGGTAAGGGTAAGAGTAAGGGTAAGGGTAAGGGTAAGCTTAAGGGTAAAAGCAAGGGTAAGGGTAAGGGTAGAGGTAAGGGTAAGGGTAAGGGTAAGGGTAAGGGTAAGGGTAAGGGTAAGGGTAAGGGTAAGGGTAAGGGTAAGCTTAAGGGTAAAAGCAAGGGTAAGGGTAAGGGTAAGGGTAAGGGTAAGGGTAAGGGTAAGGGTAAGGGTAAGGGTAAGGGTAAGGGTAAGGGTAAGGGTAAGGGTAAGCTTAAGGGTAAAAGCAAGGGTAAGGGTAAGGGTAAGGGTAAGGGTAAGGGTAGGGGTAAGGGTAATGGTAAGGGTAAAGGTAAGGGTAAGCCTAAGGGTAAAAGCAAGGGTAAGGGTAAGGGTAAGGGTAAGGGTAAGGGTAAGGTTAAGGGTAAGGGTTAGGGTAAGGGTAAGGGTAAGGGTAAGGGTAAGCTTAAGGGTAAAAGCAAGGGTAAGGGTAAGGGTAAGGGTAAGGGTAAGGGTAAGGGTAAGCTTAAGGGTAAGGGTAAGGGTAAGGGTAAGCTTAAGGGTAAAAGCAAGGGTAAGGGTAAGGGTAAGGGTAAGGGTAAGGGTAAGCTTAAGGGTAAAAGCAAGGGTAAGGGTAAGGGTAAGGGTAAGGGTAAGGGTAAGGGTAAGGGTAAGGGTAAGCTTAAGGGTAAGGGTAAGGGTAAGAGTAAGGGTAAGCTTAAGGGTAAAAGCAAGGGTAAGGGTCAGGGTAAGGGTAAGTGTAAGGGTAAGGGTAAGGGTAAGGGTAAGGGTGTGCTTAAGGGTGAAAGCAAGGGTAAGGGTAAGGTTAAGGGTAAGGGTAAGGGTAAGGGTAAGGGTAAGGGTAAGGGTAAGGGTAAGGGTAAGGGTAAGGGTAAGGGTAAGGGTTAGCTTAAGGGTAAAAGCAAGGGTAAGGGTAAGGGTAAGGGTAAGGGTAAGGGTAAGGGTAAGGGTAAGGGTAAGGGTAAGGGTAAGGGTAAAGGTAAGGGTAAGCCTAAGGGTAAAAGCAAGGGTAAGGGTAAGGGTAAGGGTAAGGGTAAGGGTAAGGGTAAGGGTAAGAGTAAGGGTAAGGGTAAGGGTAAGCTTAAGGGTAAAAGCAGGGGTAAGGGTAAGGGTAAGGGTAAGGGTAAGCCTAAGGGTAAAAGCAGGGGTAAGGGTAAGGGTAAGGGTAAGGGTAAGGGTAAGCTTAAGGGTAAAAGCAAGGGTAAGGGTAAGGGTAAGGGTAAGGGTAAGGGTAAGGGTAAGCTTAAGGGTAAAAGCAAGGGTGAGGGTAAGGGTAAGGGTAAGGGTAAGGGTAAGGGTAAGGGTAAGGGTAAGGGTAAGGGTAAGTTTAAGGGTAAAAGCAAGGGTAAGGGTAAGGGTAAGGGTAAGGGTAAGGGTAAGGGTAAGGGTAAGGGTAAGGGTAAGGGTAAGGGTAAGCTTAAGGGTAAAAGCAAGGGTAAGGGTAAGGGTAAGGGTGAAGGTAAGGGTAAGCCTAAGGGTAAAAGCAAGGGTAAGGGTAAGGGTAAGGGTAAGGGTAAGGGTAAGGGTAAGGGTTAGGGTAAGGGTAAGGGTAAGGGTAAGGGTAAGGGTAAGGGTAAGGGTAAGGGTAAGGGTAAGGGTAAGGGTAAGGGTAAGGGTAAGGGTAAGCTTAAGGGTAAAAGCAAGGGTAAGGGTAAGGGAAAGGGTAAGGGTAAGCCTAAGGGTAAAAGCAAAGGTAAGGGTAAGGGTAAGGGTAAGGGTAAGGGTAAGCTTAAGGGTAAAAGCAAGAGTAAGGGTAAGGGTAAGGGTAAGGGTAAGGGTAAGGGTAAGCTTAAGGGTAAAAGCAAGGGTAAGGGTAAAGGTAAGGGTAAGGGTAAGGGTAAGGGTAAGGGTAAGGGTAAGGGTAAGGGTAAGGGTAAGGGTAAGGGTAAAGGTAAGGGTAAGCCTAAGGGTAAAAGCAAGGGTAAGGGTAAGGGTAAGGGTAAGGGTAAGGGTAAGGGTAAGGTTAAGGGTAAGGGTAAGGGTAAGCTTAAGGGTAAAAGCAAGGGTAAGGGTAAGGGTAAGGGTAAGGGTAAGGGTAAGGGTAAGGGTAAGGGTAAGCTTAAGGGTAAGGGTAAGGGTAAGGGTAAGGGTAAGCTTAAGGATAAAAGCAAGGGTAAGGTTAAGGGTAAGGGTAAGGGTAAGCTTAAGGGTAAAAGCAAGGGTAAGGGTAAGGGTAAGGGTAAGGGTAAGGGTAAGGGTAAGGGTAAGGGTAAGGGTAAGGGTAAGCTTAAGGGTAAGGGTAAGGGTAAGGGTAAGGGTAAGCTTAAGGGTAAAAGCAAGGGTAAGGGTAAGGGTAAGGGTAAGGGTAAGGGTAAGGGTAAGGGTAAGCTTAAGGGTAAGGGTAAGGGTAAGGGTAAGGGTAAGCTTAAGGGTAAAAGCAAGGGTAAGGGTAAGGGTGAGGGTAAGGGTAAGGGTAAGGGTAAGGGTAAGCTTAAGGGTAAGGGTAAGGGTAAGGGTAAGGGTAAGCTTAAGGGTAAAAGCAAGGGTAAGGGTAATGGTAAGGGTAAGGGTAAGGGTAAGGGTAAGGGTAAGGGTAAGGGTAAGGGTAAGGGTAAGGGTAAGGGTAAGGGTAAGGGTAAGGGAAAGCTTAAGGGTAAGGGTAAGGGTAAGGGTAAGGGTAAGCTTAAGGGTAAAAGCAAGGGTAAGGGTAAGGGTAAGGGTAAGGGTAAGGGTAAGCTTAAGGGTAAAAGCAAGGGTAAGGTTAAGGGTAAGGGTAAGGGTAAGGGTAAGGGTAAGGGTAAGGGTAAGGGTAAGCTTAAGGGTAAGGGTTAGGGTAAGGGTAAGGGTAAGCTTAAGGGTAAAAGCAAGGGTAAGGGTAAGGGTAAGGGTAAGGGTAAGGGTAAAGGTAAGGGTAAGCCTAAGGGTAAAAGCAAGGATAAGGGTAAGGGTAAGGGTAAGGGTAAGGGTAAGGGTAAGGGTAAGGGTAAGGGTAAGGGTAAGCTTAAGGGTAAAAGCAAGGGTAAGGGTAAGGGTAAGGGTAAGGGTAAGGGTAAGGGTAAGGGAAAGCTTAAGGGTAAAAGCAAGGGTAAGGGTAAGGGTAAGGGTAAGGGTAAGGGTAAGGGTAAGGGTAAGCTTGAGGGTAAAAGCAAGGGTAAGGGTAAGGGTAAGGGTAAGGGTAAGGGTAAGGGTTAGGGTAAGGGTAAAGGTAAGGGTAAGCCTAAGGGAAAAAGCAAGGGTAAGGGTAAGGGTAAGGGTAAGGGTAAGGGTAAGGGTAAGGGTAAGGGTAAGGGTAAGGGTAAGGGTAAGGGTAAGGGTAAGAGTAAGGGTAAGGGTAAGGGTAAGCTTAAGGGTAAAAGCAAGGGTAAGGGTAAGGGTAAGGGTAAGCCTAAGGGTAAAAGCAAGGGTAAGGGTAAGGGTAAGGGTAAGGGTAAGCTTAAGGGTAAAAGCAAGGGTAAGGGTAAGGGTAAGGGTAAGGGTAAGGGTAAGGGTAAGCTTAAGGGGAAAAGCAAGGGTAGGGGTAAGGGTAAGGGTAGGGGTAAGGGTAAGGGTAAGGGTAAGGGTAAGGGTAAAGGTAAGGGTAAGCCTAAGGGTAAAAGCAAGGGTAAGGGTAAGGGTAAGGGTAAGGGTAAGGGTAAGGGTAAGGGTAAGCTTAAGGGTAAAAGCAAGGGTAAGGGTGAGGGTAAGGGTAAGGGTAAGGGTAAGGGTAAGGGTAAGGGTAAGGGTAAGGGTAAGGGTAAGGGTAAGGGTAAGGGTAAGGGTAAGGGTAAGGGTAAGGGTAAGCTTAAGGGTAAAAGCAAGGGCAAGGGTAAGGGTTAGGGTAAGGGTAAGGGTAAGGGTAAGGGTAAGGGTAAGGGTAAAGGTAAGGGTAAGGGTAAGGGTAAGGGTAAGGGTAAGGGTAAGGGTAAGGGTAAGGGTAAGCTTAAGGGTAAAAGCAAGGTAAGGGTTAGGGTAAGGGTAAGGGTAAGGGTAAGGGTAAGGGTAAGCTTAAGGGTAAAAGCAAGGGTAAGGGTAAGGTTAAGGGTAAGGGTAAGGGTAAGGGTAAGGGTAAGGGTAAGGGTAAGGGTAAGGGTAAGGGTAAGGGTAAGCTTAAGGGTAAAAGCAAGGGTAAGGGTAAGGGTAAGGGTAAGGGTAAGGGTAAGGGTAAGGGTAAGCTTAAGGGTAAAAGCAAGGGTAAGGGTAAGGGTAAGGGTAAGGGTAAGGGTAAGGGTAAGGGTAAGGGTAAGGGTAAGGGTAAGGGTAAGGGTAAGGGTAAGGGTAAGGGTAAAGGTAAGGGTAAGCCCAAGGGTAAAAGCAAGGGTAAGGGTAAGGGTAAGGGTAAGGGTAAGGGTAAGGGTAAGGGTAAGGGTGAGGGTAAGGGTAAGGGTAAGGGTAAGGGTAAGTGTAAGGGTAAGCTTAAGGGTAAAAGCAAGGGTAAGGGTAAGGGTAAGGGTAAGGGTAAGCCTAAGGGTAAAAGCAAGGGTAAGGGTAAGGGGTAAGCTTAAGGGTAAAAGCAAGGGTAAGGGTAAGGGTAAGGGTAAGGGTAAGGGTAAGCTTGAGGGTAAAAGCAAGGGTAAGGGTAAGGGTAAGGGTAAGGGTAAGGGTAAGGGTAAAGGTAAGGGTAAGCCTAAGGGTAAAAGCAAGGGTAAGGGTAAGGGTAAGGGTAAGGGTAAGGGTAAGGGTAAGGGTAAGGGTAAGGGTAAGGGTAAGGGTAAGGGTAAGGGTAAGCTTAAGGGTAAAAGCAAGGGTAAGGGTAAGGGTAAGGGTAAGGGTAAGGGTAAGGGTAAGGGTAAGGGTAAGGGTAAGGGTAAGGGTAAGGGTAAGGGTAAGGGTAAGCTTAAGGGTAAAAGCAAGGGTAAGGGTAAGGGTAAGGGTAAGGGTAAGCTTAAGGGTAAGGGTAAGGGTAAGGGTAAGGGTAAGGGTAAGGGTAAGGGTAAAGGTAAGGGTAAGCCTAAGGGTAAAAGCAAGGGTAAGGGTAAGGGTAAGGGTAAGGGTAAGGGTAAGGGTAAGGGTAAGGGTAAGGGTAAGGGTAAGGGTAAGGGTAAGGGTAAGGGTAAGGGTAAGGGTAAGCTTAAGCGTAAAAGCAAGGGTGAGGGTAAGGGTAAGGGTAAGGGTAAGGGAAAGGGTAAGGGTAAGGGTAAGGGTAAGGGTAAGGGTAAGGGTAAGGGTAAGGGTAAGGGTAAGTGTAAGGGTAAGGGTAAGGGTAAGGGTTAGCCTAAGGGTAAAAGCAAGGGTAAGGGTAAGGGTAAGGGTAAGGGTAAGGGTAAGGGTAAAGGTAAGGGTAAGCCTAAGGGTAAAAGCAAGGGTATGGGTAAGGGTAAGGGTAAGGGTAAGGGTAAGGGTAAGGGTAAGGGTAAGGGTAAGGGTAAGGGTAAGGGTAAGGGTAAGGGTAAAGGTAAGGGTAAGCTCAAGGGTAAAAGCAAGGGTAAGGGTAAGGGTAAGGGTAAGGGTAAGGGTAAGGGTAAGGGTAAGGGTAAGGGTAAGGGTAAGCTTAAGGGTAAAAGCAAGGGTAAGGGTAAGGGTAAGGGTAAGGGTAAGGGTAAGGGTAAGGGTAAGGGTAAGGGTAAGGGTAAGGGTAAGGGTAAGGGTAAGGGTAAGCTTAAGGGTAAAAGCAAGGGTAAGGGTAAGGGTAAGGGTAAGGGTAAGGGTAAGGGTAAGGGTAAGGGTAAGGGTAAGCTTAAGGGTAAAAGCAAGGGTAAGGGTAAGGGTAAGGGTAAGGGTAAGGGTAAGGGTAAGGGTAAGCCTAAGGGTAAAAGCAAGGGTAAGGGTAAGGGTAAAAGCAAGGGTAAGGGTAAGGGTAAGGGTAAGGGTAAGGGTAAGGGTAAGGGTAAGGGTAAGGGTAAGGGTAAGGGTAAGGGTAAGGGTAAGGGTAAGGGTAAGGGTAAGGGTAAGGGTAAGGGTAAGGGTAAGGGTAAGGGTAAGGGTAAGGGTAAGGGTAAGGGTAAGGGTAAGGGTAAGGGTAAGCTTAAGGGTAAAAGCAAGGGTGAGGGTAAGGGTAAGGGTAAGGGTAAGGGAAAGGGTAAGGGTAAGGGTAAGGGTAAGGGTAAGGGTAAGGGTAAGGGTAAGGGTAAGGGTAAGGGTGAGGGTAAGGGTAAGGGTAAGGGTAAGGGTAAGGGTAAGGGTAAGCCTAAGGGTAAAAGCAAGGGTAAGGGTAAGGGTAAGGGTAAGGGTAAGGGTAAAGGTAAGGGTAAGCCTAAGGGTAAAAGCAAGGGTATGGGTAAGGGTAAGGGTAAGGGTAAGGGTAAGGGTAAGGGTAAGGGTAAGGGTAAGGGTAAGGGTAAGGGTAAGGGTAAGGGTAAAGGTAAGGGTAAGCTCAAGCGTAAAAGCAAGGGTAAGGGTAAGGGTAAGGGTAAGGGTAAGGGTAAGGGTAAGGGTAAGGGTAAGGGTAAGGGTAAGGGTAAGGGTGAGCTTAAGGGTAAAAGCAAGGGTAAGGGTAAGGGTAAGGGTAAGGGTAAGGGTAAGGGTAAGGGTAAGGGTAAGGGTAAGGGTAAGGGTAAGGGTAAGGGTAGGCTTAAGGGTAAAAGCAAGGGTAAGGGTAAGGGTAAGGGTAAGGGTAAGGGTAAGGGTAAGGGTAAGCTTAAGGGTAAAAGCAAGGGTAAGGGTAAGGGTAAGGGTAAGGGTAAGGGTAAGGGTAAGGGTAAGCCTAAGGGTAAAAGCAAGGGTAAGGGTAAGGGTAAAAGCAAGGGTAAGGGTAAGGGTAAGGGTAAGGGTAAGGGTAAGGGTAAGGGTAAGGGTAAGGGTAAGGGTAAGGGTAAGGGTAAGGGTAAGCTTAAGGGTAAAAGCAAGGGTAAGGGTAAGGGTAAGGGTAAGGGTAAGGGTAAGGGTAAGGGTAAGGGTAAGGGTAAGGGTAAGGGTAAGGGTAAGGGTAAGGGTAAAGGTAAGGGTAAGCCTAAGGGTAAAAGCAAGGGTAAGGGTAAGGGTAAGGGTAAGGGTAAGGGTAAGGGTAAGGGTAAGGGTAAGGGTAAGGGTAAGGGTAAGGGTAAGGGTAAGGGTAAGGGTAAGGGTAAGGGTAAGCTTAAGGGTAAAAGCAAGGGTAAGGGTAAGGGTAAGGGTAAGGGTAAGCCTAAGGGTAAAAGCAAGGGTAAGGGTAAGGGTAAGGGTAAGGGTAAGGGTAAGGGTAAGCTTAAGGGTAAAAGCAAGGGTAAGGGTAAGGGTTAGGGTAAGGGTAAGGGTAAGCTTGAGGGTAAAAGCAAGGGTAAGGGTAAGGGTAAGGGTAAGGGTAAGGGTAAGGGTAAAGGTAAGGGTAAGCCTAAGGGTAAAAGCAAGGGTAAGGGTAAGGGTAAGGGTAAGGGTAAGGGTAAGGGTAAGGGTAAGGGTAAGGGTAAGGGTAAGGGTAAGGGTAAGGGTAAGCTTAAGGGTAAAAGCAAGGGTAAGGGTAAGGGTAAGGGTAAGGGTAAGCTTAAGGGTAAAAGCAAGGGTAAGGGTAAGGGTAAGGGTAAGGGTAAGGGTAAGGGTAAGGGTAAGGGTAAGGGTAAGGGTAAGGGTAAGGGTAAGGGTAAGGGTAAGGGTAAGGGTAAGCTTAAGGGTAAAAGCAAGGGTAAGGGTAAGGGTAAGGGTAAGGGTAAGCTTAAGGGTAAGGGTAAGGGTAAGGGTAAGGGTAAGGGTAAGGGTAAGGGTAAAGGTAAGGGTAAGCCTAAGGGTAAAAGCAAGGGTAAGGGTAAGGGTAAGGGTAAGGGTAAAGGTGAGGGTAAGGGTAAGGGTAAGGGTAAGGGTAAGGGTAAGGGTAAGGGTAAGGGTAAGGGTAAGGGTAAGGGTAAGGGTAAGCTTAAGGGTAAAAGCAAGGGTGAGGGTAAGGGTAAGGGTAAGGGTAAGGGAAAGGGTAAGGGTAAGGGTAAGGGTAAGGGTAAGGGTAAGGGTAAGGGTAAGGGTAAGGGTAAGTGTAAGGGTAAGGGTAAGGGTAAGGGTAAGCCTAAGGGTAAAAGCAAGGGTAAGGGTAAGGGTAAGGGTAAGGGTAAGGGTAAAGGTAAGGGTAAGCCTAAGGGTAAAAGCAAGGGTATGGGTAAGGGTAAGGGTAAGGGTAAGGGTAAGGGTAAGGGTAAGGGTAAGGGTAAGGGTAAGGGTAAGGGTAAGGGTAAGGGTAAGGGTAAAGGTAAGGGTAAGCTCAAGGGTAAAAGCAAGGGTAAGGGTAAGGGTAAGGGTAAGGGTAAGGGTAAGGGTAAGAGTAAGGGTAAGGGTAAGGGTAAGGGTAAGGGTAAGGGTAAGGGTAAGCTTAAGGGTAAAAGCAAGGGTAAGGGTAAGGGTAAGGGTAAGGGTAAGGGTAAGGGAAAGGGTAAGGGTAAGGGTAAGGGTAAGGGTAAGGGTAAGGGTAAGGGTAAGGGTAAGCTTAAGGGTAAAAGCAAGGGTAAGGGTAAGGGTAAGGGTAAGGGTAAGGGTAAGGGTAAGGGTAAGGGTAAGCTTAAGGGAAAAAGCAAGGGTAAGGGTAAGGGTAAGGGTAAGGGTAAGGGTAAGGGTAAGGGTAAGGGTAAGGGTAAGGGTAAGCCTAAGGGTAAAAGCAAGGGTAAGGGTAAGGGTAAAAGCAAGGGTAAGGGTAAGGGTAAGGGTAAGGGTAAGGGTAAGGGTAAGGGTAAGGGTAAGGGTAAGGGTAAGGGTAAGGGTAAGGGTAAGGGTAAGGGTAAGGGTAAGGGTAAGGGTAAGGGTAAGGGTAAGGGTAAGGGTAAGGGTAAGGGTAAGGGTAAGCTTAAGGGTAAAAGCAAGGGTGAGGGTAAGGGTAAGGGTAAGGGTAAGGGAAAGGGTAAGGGTAAGGGTAAGGGTAAGGGTAAGGGTAAGGGTAAGGGTAAGGGTAAGGGTAAGGGTAAGGGTAAGGGTAAGGGTAAGGGTAAGGGTAAGCCTAAGGGTAAAAGCAAGGGTAAGGGTAAGGGTAAGGGTAAGGGTAAGGGTAAAGGTAAGGGTAAGCCTAAGGGTAAAAGCAAGGGTATGGGTAAGGGTAAGGGTAAGGGTAAGGGTAAGGGTAAGGGTAAGGGTAAGGGTAAGGGTAAGGGTAAGGGTAAGGGTAAGGGTAAGGGTAAAGGTAAGGGTAAGCTCAAGGGTAAAAGCAAGGGTAAGGGTAAGGGTAAGGGTAAGGGTAAGGGTAAGGGTAAGTGTAAGGGTAAGGGTAAGGGTAAGGGTAAGGGTAAGCTTAAGGGTAAAAGCAAGGGTAAGGGTAAGGGTAAGGGTAAGGGTAAGGGTAAGGGTAAGGGTAAGGGTAAGGGTAAGGGTAAGGGTAAGGGTAAGGGTAAGGGTAAGGGTAAGGGTAAGCTTAAGGGTAAAAGCAAGGGTAAAAGCAAGGGTAAGGGTAAGGGTAAGGGTAAGGGTAAGGGTAAGGGTAAGGGTAAGCTTAAGGGTAAAAGCAAGGGTAAGGGTAAGGGTAAGGGTAAGGGTAAGGGTAAGCCTAAGGGTAAAAGCAAGGGTAAGGGTAAGGGTGAAAGCAAGGGTAAGGGTAAGGGTAAGGGTAAGGGTAAGGGTAAGGGTAAGGGTAAGGGTAAGGGTAAGGGTAAGGGTAAGGGTAAGGGTAAGGGTAAGGGTAAGCTTAAGGGTAAAAGCAAGGGTAAGGGTAAGGGTAAGGGTAAGGGTAAGTGTAAGCTTAAGGGTAAAAGCAAGGGTAAGGGTAAGTGTAAGGGTAAAGGTAAGGGTAAGCCTTAGGGTAAAAGCAAGGGTAAGGGTAAGGGTAAGGGTAAGGGTAAGGGTAAGGGTAAGGGTAAGGGTAAGGGTAAGGGTAAGCTTAAGGGTAAAAGCAAGGGTAAGGGTGAGGGTAAGGGTAAGGGTAAGGGTAAGGGTAAGGGTAAGGGTAAGGGTAAGCTTAAGGGTAAAAGCAAGGGTAAGGGTAAGGGTAAGGTTAAGGGTAAGGGTAAGGGTAAGGGTAAGCTTAAGGGTAAAAGCAAGGGTAAGGGATAGGGTAAGGGTAAGGGTAAGGGTAAGGGTAAGCTTGAGGGTAAAAGCAAGGGTAAGGGTAAGGGTAAGGGTAAGGGTAAAGGTAAGGGTAAGCCTAAGGGTAAAAGCAAGGGTAAGGGTAAGGGTAAGGGTAAGGGTAAGGGTAAGGGTAAGGGTAAGGGTAAGGGTAAGGGTAAGGGTAAGGGTAAGGGTAAGGGTAAGGGTAAGCTTAAGGGTATAAGCAAGGGTAAGGGTAAGGGTAAGGGTGAGGGTAAGGGTAAGGGTAAGGGTAAGCTTAAGGGTAAAAGCAAGGGTAAGGGTAAGGGTAAGGGTAAGGGTAAGGGTAAGGGTAAGGGTAAGGGTAAGGGTAAGGGTAAGGGTAAGCTTAAGGGTAAAAGCAAGGGTAAGGGTAAGGGTAAGGGTAAGGGTAAGGGTAAGGGTAAGGGTAAGGGTAAGGGTAAGGGTAAGGGTAAGGGTAAGGGTAAAGGTTAGGGTAAGCCTAAGGGTAAAAGCAAGGGTAAGGGTAAAGGTAAGGGTAAGGGTAAGGGTAAGGGTAAGGGTAAGGGTAAGGGTAAGGGTAAGGGTAAGGGTAAGGGTAAGGGTAAGGGTAAGGGTAAGGGTAAGGGTAAGGGTAAGCTTAAGGGTAAAAGCAAGGGTAAGGGTAAGGGTAAGGGTAAGGGTAAGCCTAAGGGTAAAACAAGGGTAAGGGTAAGGGTAAGGGTAAGGGTAAGTTTAAGGGTAAAAGCAAGGGTAAGGGTAAGGGTAAGGGTGAGGGTGAGGGTAAGCTTAAGGGTTAAAGCAAGGGTAAGGGTAAGGGTAAGGGTAAGGGTAAGGGTAAGGGTAAAGGTAAGGGTAAGCCTAAGGCTAAAAGCAAGGGTAAGGGTGAGGGTAAGGGTAAGGGTAAGGGTAAGGGTAAGGGTAAGGGTAAGGGTAAGGGTAAGGGTAAGGGTAAGGGTAAGGGTAAGCTTAAGGGTAAAAGCAAGGGTAAGGGTAAGGGTAAGGGTAAGGGTAAGGGTAAGGGTAAGGGTAAGGGTAAGGGTAAGGGTAAGGGTAAGGGTAAGGGTAAGGGTAAGGGTAAGGGTAAGGGTAAGCTTAAGGGTAAAAGCAAGGGTAAGGGTAAGGGTAAGGGTGAGGGTAAGGGTAAGGGTAAGGGTAAGGGTAAGCTTAAGGGTAAAAGCAAGGGTAAGGGTAAGGGTAAGGGTAAGGGTAAGGGTAAGCTTAAGGGTAAAAGCAAGGGTAAGGGTAAGGGTAAGGGTAAGGGTAAGGGTAAGGGTAAGGGTAAGGGTAAGGGTAAGGGTAAGGGTAAGGGTAAGGGTAAGGGTAAAGGTAAGGGTAAGCCTAAGGGTAAAAGCAAGGGTAAGGGTAAGGGTTAGGGTATGGGTAAGGGTAAGGGTAAGGGTAAGGGTAAGGGTAAGTGTAAGGGTAAGGGTAAGGGTAAGCTTAAGGGTAAAAGCAAGGGTAAGGGTAAGGGTAAGGGTAAGGGTAAGGGTAAGGGTAAGGGTAAGGGTAAGGGTAAGGGTAAGGGTAAGGGTAAGGGTAAGGGTAAGGGTAAGGGTAAGGGTAAGCTTAAGGGTAAGGGTAAGGGTAAGGGTAAAGGTAAGGGTAAGCCTAAGGGTAAAAGCAAGGGTAAGGGTAAGGGTTAGGGTAAGGGTAAGGGTAAGGGTAAGGGTAAGGGTAAGTGTAAGGGTAAGGGTAAGGGTAAGCTTAAGGGTAAAAGCAAGGGTAAGGGTAAGGGTAAGGGTAAGGGTAAGGGTAAGGGTAAGGGTAAGGGTGAGGGTAAGGGTAAGGGTAAGGGTAAGCTTTAGGGTAAGGGTAAGGGTAAGGGTAAGGGTAAGCCCAAGGGTAGAAGCAAGGGCAAGGGTAAGGGTAAGGGTAAGGGTAAGGGTAAGCTTAAGGGTAAAAGCTAGGGTAAGGGTAAGGGTAAGGGTAAGGGTAAGGGTAAGGGTAAAGGTAAGGGTAAGCCTAAGGGTAAAAGCAAGGGTAAGGGTAAGGGTAAGGGTAAGGGTAAGGGTAAGGGTAAGGGTAAGGGTAAGGGTAAGGGTAAGGGTAAGGGTAAGGGTAAGGGTAAGGGTAAGCTTAAGGGTAAAAGCAAGGGTAAGGGTAAGGGTAAGGGTAAGGGTAAGGGTAAGGGTAAGGGTAAGGGTAAGGGTAAGGGTAAGGGTAAGGGTAAGGGTAAGGGTAAGGGTAAGGGTAAGGGTAAGGGTAAGGGTAAGGGTAAGGGTAAGGGTAAGGGTAAGGGTAAGGGTAACGGTAAGCTTAAGGGTAAAAGCAAGGGTGAGGGTAAGGGTAAGGGTAAGGGTAAGGGTAAGGGTAAGGGTAAGGGTAAGCTTAAGGGTAAAAGCAAGGGTAAGGGTAAGGGTAAGGGTAAGGGTAAGGGTAAGGATAAAGGTAAGGGTAAGCCTAAGGGTAAAAGCAAGGGTAAGGGTAAGGGTAAGGGTAAGGGTAAGCTTAAGGGTAAAAGCAAGGGTAAGGGTAAGGGTAAGGGTATGGGTAAGGGTAAGGGTAAGGGTAAGGGTAAGGGTAAGCTTAAGGGTAAGGATAAGGGTAAGGGTAAAAGCAAGGGTAAGGGTAAGGGTAAGGGTAAGGGTAAGCTTAAGGGTAAAAGCAAGGGTAAGGGTAAGGGTAAGGGGTAAGGGTAAGGGTAAGGGTAAGGGTAAGGGTAAGCTTAAGGGTAAGGGTAAGGGTAAGGGTAAGGGGTAAGCTTAAGGGTAAAAGCAAGGGTAAGGGTAAGGGTAAGGGTGAGGGTAAGGGTAAGGGTAAGGGTAAGGGTAAGGGTAAGGGTAAGCTTAAGGGTAAAAGCAAGGGTAAGGGTAAGGGTAAGGGTAAGGGTAAGGGTAAGGGTAAGGGTAAGGGTAAGGGTAAGGGTAAGGGTAAGCTTAAGGGTAAAAGCGAGGGTAAGGGTAAGGGTAAGGGTAAGGGTAAGGGTAAGGGTAAGGGTAAGGGTAAAGGTAAGGGTAAGCCTAAGGGTAAAAGCAAGGGTAAGGGTAAGGGTAAGGGTAAGGGTAAGGGTAAGAGTAAGGGTAAGGGTAAGGGTAAGGGTAAGGGTAAGCTTAAGGGTAAAAGCAAGGGTAAGGGTAAGGGTAAGGGTAAGGGTAAGGGTAAGCCTAAGGGTAAAAGCAAGGGTAAGGGTAAGGGTAAGGGTAAGGGTAAGGGTAAGCTTAAGGGTAAAAGCAAGGGTAAGGGTAAGGGTAAGGGTAAGAGTAAGGGTAAGGGTAAGGGTAAGCTTAAGGGTAAAGCAAGGGTGAGGGTAAGGGTAAGGGTAAGGGTAAGGGTAAGGGTAAGGGTAAGGGTAAGGGTAAGCTTAAGGGTAAAAGCAAGGGTAAGGGTAAGGGTAAGGGTAAGGGTAAGGGTAAGGGTAAGGGTAAGGGTAAGGGTAAGGGTAAGGGTAAGGTAAGGGTAAGGGTAAGGGTAAGGGTAAGGGTAAGGGTAAGGGTAAGGGTAAGGGTAAGGGTAAGGGTAAGGGTAAGGGTAAGGGTAAGCTTAAGGGTAAAAGCAAGGGTAAGGGTAAGGGTAAGGGTAAGGGTAAGCCTAAGGGTAAAAGCAAGGGTAAGGGTAAGGGTAAGGGTAAGGGTAAGGGTAAGCTTAAAGGTAAAAGCAAGGGTAAGGGTAAGGGTAAGGGAAAGGGTAAGGGTAAGGGTAAGCTTAAGGGTAAAAGCAAGGGTAAGGGTAAGTGTAAGGGTAAGGAAGGGTAAGGGTAAGGGTAAGGGTAAGGGTAAGGGTAAAGGTAAGGGTAAGCCTAAGAGTAAAAGCAAGGGTAAGGGTAAGGGTAAGGGTAAGGGTAAGGGTAAGGGTAAGGGTAAGGGTAAGGGTAAGGGTAAGGGTAAGCTTAAGGGTAAAAGCAAGGGTAAGGGTAAGGGTAAGGGTAAGGGTAAGGGTAAGGGTAAAGGTAAGGGTAAGCCTAAGGGTAAAAGCAAGGGTAAGGGTAAGGGTAAGGGTAAGGGTAAGGGTAAGGGTAAGGGTAAGGTAAGGGTAAGGGTAAGGGTAAGGGTAAGGGTAAGGGTAAGGGTAAGCTTAAGGGTAAAAGCAAGGGTAAGGGTAAGGGTAAGGGTAAGGGTAAGGTAAGCTTAAGGGTAAAAGCAAGGGTAAGGGTAAGGGTAAGGGTAAGGTAAGGGTAAGGGTAAGGGTAAGGGTAAGGGTAAGGGTAAGGGTAAGGGTAAGGGGGGTAAGGGTAAGCTTTGCGGTAAAAGCAAGGGTAAGGGTAAGGGTAAGGGTAAGGGTAAGGGTAAGGGTAAGGGTAAGGGTAAGGGTAAGCTTAAGGGTAAAAGCAAGGGTAAGGGTAAGGGTAAGGGTAAGGGTAAGGGTAAGGGTAAGGGTAAAGGTAAGGGTAAGCCTAAGGGTAAATGCAAGGGTAAGGGTAAGGGTAAGGGTAAGGGTAAGGGTAAGGGTAAGGGTAAGTGTAAGGGTAAGGGTAAGGGTAAGGGTAAGGGTAAGGGTAAGCTTAAGGGTAAAAGCAAGGGTAAGGGTAAGGGTAAGGGTAAGGGTAAGGGTAAGGGTAAGGGTAAGGGTAAGGGTAAGCCTTTCCCTTACCCTTACCCTTACCCTTGCTTTTACCCTTAAGCTTACCCTTACCCTTACCCTTACACTTAGCCTTACCCTAACCCTTACCCTTGCTTTTACCCTTAGGCTTACCCTTACCCTTACCCTTACCCTTACCCTTGCTTTTACCCTTAAGCTTACCCTTACCCTTACCCTTACCCTTACCCTTTCTCCTTACCCTTACCCTTACCCTTACCCTTACCCTTACCCTTACCCTTACCCTTGCTTTTACCCTTAGGCTTACCCTTACCTTTACCCTTACCCTTACCCTTACCCTTACCCTTACCCTTACCCTTACCCTTACCCTTGCTTTTACCCTTAAGCTTACCCTTACCCTTACCCTTACCCTTACCCTTACCCTTACTTTTACCCTTAAGCTTACCCTTACCCTTACCCTTACCCTTACCCTTACCCTTACCCTTACCCTTACCCTTACCCTTACCCTTACCCTTGCTTTTACCCTTAAGCTTACCCTTACCCTTACCCTTACCCTTACCCTTAAGCTTACCCTTACCCTTACCCTTAACCTTACCCTTACCCTTACCCTTACCCTTACCCTTACCCTTACCCTTGCTTTTACCCTTAAGCTTACCCTTACCCTTACCCTTACCCTTAAGCTTACCCTTACCCTTACCCTTACCCTTACCCTTACCCTTGCTTTTACCCTTGAGCTTACCCTTACCCTTACCCTTACCCTTACCCTTACCCTTACCCTTACCCTTACCCTTGCTTTTACCCTTAAGCTTACCCTTACCCTTACCCTTACCCTTACCCTTACCCTTACCCTTACCCTTACCCTTACCCTTACCCTTACCCTTGCTTTTACCCTAAGGCTTACCCTTACCTTACCCTTACCCTTACCCTTACCCTTACCCTTACCCTTACCCTTACCCTTACCCTTACCCTTGCTTTTACCCTTAAGCTTACCCTTACCCTTACCCTTTCCCTCACCCTTACCCTTACCCTTGCTTTTTCTTTAAGCTTACCCTTACCCTTACCCTTACCCTTACCTTGCTTTTACCCTTAGGCTTACCCTTACCCTTACCCTTACCCTTACCCTTGCTTTTACCCTTAAGCTTACCCTTACCCTTACCCTTACCCTTACCCTTACCCTTACCCTTACCCTTACCCTTACCCTTACCCTTACCCTTACCCTTACCTTTACCCTTACCCTTACCCTTACCCTTACCCTTACCCTTACCCTTACCCTTACCCTTACCCTTGCTTTTACCCTTAAGCTTACCCTTACCCTCACCCTTACCCTTACCCTTACCCTTACCCTTACCCTTACCCTCACCCTTGCTTTACCCTTAAGCTTACCCTTACCCTTACCCTTACCCTCACCCTTGCTTTTACCCTTAAGCTTACCCTTACCCTTACCCTTACCCTTACCCTTACCCTTGCTTTTACCCTTAGGCTTACCCTTACCCTTACCCTTACCCTTACCCTTGCTTTTACCCTTAAGCTTACCCTTACCCTTACCCTTACTCTTACCCTTACCCTTACCCTTACCCTTACCCTTACCTGCTTTTACCCTTAGGCTTACCCTTACCTTTACCCTTACCCTTACCCTTACCCTCACCCTTACCCTTACCCTTACCCTTACCCTTGCTTTTACCCTAAGCTTACCCTTACCCTTACCCTTACCCTTACCCTTACCCTTACCCTTACCCTTACCCTTTCCCTTACCCTTGCTTTTACCCTTAAGCTTACCCTTACCCTTACCCTTACCCTTACCCTTACCCTTACCCTTACCCTTACCCTTACCCTTACCCTTACCCTTACCCTTACCCTTACCCTTACCCTTGCTTTTACCCTTAAGCTTACCCTTACCCTTACCCTTACCCTTACCCTTAAGCTTACCCTTACCCTTACCCTTACCCTTACCCTTACCCTTACCCTTACCCTTACCCTTACCCTTACCCTTACCCTTGCTTTTACCCTTAAGCTTACCCTTACCCTTACCCTTACCCTTACCCTTACCCTTGCTTTTACCCTTACCCTTATCCTTACCCTTAAGCTTACCCTTACCCTTACCCTTACCCTTACCCTTACCTTACCCTTACCCTTACCCTTACCCTTACCCTTACCCTTACCCTTACCCTTACCCTTACCCTTGCTTTTACCCTTAAGCTTACCCTTACCCTTACCCTTACCCTTACCCTACCCTTACCCTTACCCTTACCCTTACCCTTACCCTTACCCTTACCCTTACCCTTACCCTTACCCTTACCCTTACCTTACCCTTACCCTTACCCTTACCCTTACCCTTACCCTTACCCTTACCCTTACCCTTACCCTTGCTTTACCCTTAGGCTTACCCTTACCTTTACCCTTACCCTTACCCTTACCCTTACCCTTACCCTTACCCTTACCCTTGCTTTTACCCTTAAGCTTACCCTTACCCTTACCCTTACCCTTACCCTTACCCTTACCCTTGCTTTTACCCTTAAGCTTACCCTTACCCTCACCCTTACCCTTACCCTTGCTTTTACCCTTAGGCTTACCCTTTCCCTTACCCTTACCCTTACCCTTAAGCTTACCCTTACCCTTACCCTTACCCTTACCCTTACCCTTACCCTTACCCTTACCCTTACCCTTACCCTTACCCTTACCCTTGCTTTTACCCTTAAGCTTACCCTTACCCTAACCCTTACACTTACCCTTACCTTTACCCTTACCCTTACCCTTACCCTTACCCTAACCCTTACCCTTACCCTTGCTTTTACCCTTAGGCTTACCCTTATCTTTACCCTTACACTTACCCTTACCCTTAAGCTTACCCTTACCCTTACCCTTACCCTTACCCTTACCCTTACCCTTACCCTTACCCTTACCCTTACCCTTACCCTTACCCTTACCCTTACCCTTGCTTTTACCCTTAAGCTTACCCTTACCCTTACCCTTACACTTACCCTTACCCTTACCCTTACCCTTACCCTTACCCTTACCCTTACCCTAACCCTACCCTTACCCTTGCTTTTACCCTTAGGCTTACCCTCACCTTTACCCTTACCCTTACCCTTACCCTTACCCTTACCCTTACCCTTACCCTTACCCTTGCCCTTACCCTTGCTTTTACCCTTAAGCTTACCCTTACCCTTACCCTTACCCTTACCCTTACCCTTACCCTTACCCTTACCCTTACCCTTACCCTTACCCTTACCCTTACCCTTACCCTTGCTTTTACCCTTAAGCTTACCCTTACCCTTACCCTTACCCTTACCCTCACCCTTACCCTTACCCTTACCCTTGCTTTTACCCTTAAGCTTACCCTTACCCTTACCCTTACCCTTACCCTTACCCTTACCCTTACCCTTACCCTTACCCTTACCCTTACCCTTACCCTTGCTTTTACCCTTAAGCTTACCCTTACCCTTACCCTTACCCTTACCATTACCCTTACCCTTACCCTTACCCTTACCCTTACCCTTACCCTTACCCTTACCCTTACCCTTACCCTTACCCTTACCCTTGCTTTTACCCTTAGGCTTACCCTTACCTTTACCCTTACCCTTACCCTTACCCTTACCCTTACCCTTACCCTTACCCTTGCTTTAACCCTTAAGCTTACCCTTACCCTCACCCTTACCCTTACCCTTACCCTTGCTTTTACCCTTAAGCTTACCCTTACCCTTACCCTTACCCTTACCCTTACCCTTGTTTTACCTTAGCCTTACCCTTACCCTTACCCTTACCCTTACCCTTGCTTTTACCCTTAAGCTTACCCTTACCCTTACCCTTACCCTTACCCTTACCCTTACCCTTACCCTTACCCTTACCCTTACCCTTACCCTTACCTTTACCCTTACCCTTGCTTTACCCTTAGGCTTACCCTTGCTTTTACCCTTAGGCTTACCCTAACCTTTACCCTTACCCTTACCCTTACCCTTACCCTTACCCTTACCCTTACCCTTACCCTTACCCTTACCCTTACCCTTACCCTTACCCTTGCTTTTACCCTTAAGCTTACCCTTACCCTTACCCTTACCCTTACCCTTACCCTTACCCTTGCTTTTACCCTTAAGCTTACCCTTACCCTTACCCTTACCCTCACCCTTACCCTTACCCTTACCCTTGCTTATACCCTTAAGCTTACCCTTACCCTTACCCTTACTCTTACCCTTACCCTTACCCTTACTCTTACCCTTACCCTTACCCTTACCCTTGCTTTTACCCTTAGGCTTACCCTTACCTTTACCCTTACCCTTCCCCTTACCCTTACCCTTGCTTTTACCCTCAAGCTTACCCTTACCCTTACCCTTACCCTTACCCTAACCCTTACCCTTGCTTTTACCCTTAAGCTTACCCTTACCCTTACCCTTACCCTTACCCTTACCCTTACCCTTACCCTTACCCTTACCCTTACCCTTACCCTTGCTTTTACCCTTAAGCTTACCCTTACCCTTACCCTTACCCTTACCCTTACCCTTACCCTTACCCTTACCCTTACCCTTACCCTTACCCTTACCCTTGCTTTTACCCTTAAGCTTACCCTTACCCTTACCCTTACTCTTACCCTTACCCTTACCCTTACCCTTACCCTTACCCTTACCCTTGCTTTTACCCTAAGGCTTAGGCTTACCTTTACCCTTACCCTTGCTTTTACCCTTAAGCTTACACTTACCCTTACCCTTACCCTTACCCTTACCCTTACCCTTGCTTTTACCCTTAAGCTTACCCTTACCCTTACCCTTACCCTTACCCTTACCCTTACCCTTACCCTTACCCTTGCTTTTACCCTTACCCTTACCCTTGCTTTTACCCTTAGGCTTACCCTTACCCTTACCCTTACCCTTACCCTTACCCTTACCCTTGCTTTTACCCTTAAGCTTACCCTTACCCTTACCCTTACCCTTACCCTTACCCTTACCCTTACCCTTACCCTTACCCTTACCCTTACCCTTACCCTTACCCTTACCCTTACCCTTACCCTTACCCTTGCTTTTACCCTTAAGCTTACCCTTACCCTTACCCTTACCCTTACCCTTACCCTTACCCTTACCCTTACCCTTACCCTTACCCTTACCCTTACCCTTACCCTTACCCTTACCCTTACCCTTACCCTAACCCTTACCCTTACCCTTGCTTTTACCCTTAAGCTTACCCTTACCCTTACCCTTACCCTTACCCTTACCCTTACCCTTACCCTTACCCTTACCCTTACCCTTACCCTTACCCTTACCCTTACCCTTGCTTTTACCCTTAAGCTTACCCTTACCCTTACCCTTACCCTTACCCTTACCCTTACCCTTACCCTTACCCTTACCCTTACCCTTACCCTTACCCTTACCCTTACCCTTACCCTTACCCTTACCCTTACCCATACCCTTGCTTTTATACTTAGGCTTACCCTTACCTTTACCCTTACCCTTACCCTTACCCTTACCCTTACCCTTACCCTTACCCTTACCTTTACCCTTGCTTTTACCCTTAAGCTTACCCTTACCCTTACCCTTACCCTTACCCTTACCCTTACCCTTGCTTTTACCCTTAAGCTTACCCTTACCCTTACCCTTACCCTTACCCTTACCCTTGCTTTTACCCTTAGGCGTACCCTTACCCTTACCCTTACCCTTACCCTTACCCTTACCCTTACCCTTACCCTTACCCTTACCCTTACCCTTACCCTCACCCTTGCTTTTACCCTTAAGCTTACCCTTACCCTTACCCTTACCCTTACCCTTACCCTTACCCTTACCCTTACCCTTACCCTTACCCTTACACTTACCCTTACCCTTACCCTTACCCTTACCCTTACCCTTACCCTTGCTTTTACCCTTAGGCTTACCCTTACCTTTACCTTTATCCTTACCCTTACCCTTACCCTTACCCTTACCCTTACCCTTGCTTTTACCCTTAAGCTTACCCTTACCCTTACCCTTACCCTTACCCTTGCTTTTACCCTTAAGCTTACCCTCACCCTTACCCTTACCCTTACCCTTACCCTTACCCTTACCCTTACCCTTACCCTTACCCTTACCCTTGCTTTCACCCTTAAGCTTACCCTTACCCTTACCCTTACCCTTACCCTTACCCTTACCCTTACCCTTGCCTTTACCCTTAAGCTTACCCTTACCCTTACCCTTACCCTTACCCTTACCCTTACCCTTACCCTTACCCTTACCCTTACCCTTACCCTTACCCTTACCCTTACCCTTGCTTTTACCCTTAGGCTTACCCTTACCTTTACCCTTACCCTTACCCTTACCCATACCCTTACCCTTACCCTTGCTTTTACCCTTAAGCTTACCCTTACCCTTACCCTTACCCTTACCCTTACCCTTACCCTTGCTTTTACCCTTAAGCTTACCCTTACCCTTACCCTTACCCTTACCCTTACCCTTGCTTTTACCCTTAGGCTTACCCTTACCCTTACCCTTGCTTTTACCCTTAAGCTTACCCTTACCCTTACCCTTACTCTTACCCTTACCCTTACCCTTACCCTTACCCTTACCCTTACCCTTGCTTTTACCCTAAGGCTTAGGCTTACCTTTACCCTTACCCTTGCTTTTACCCTTAAGCTTACACTTACCCTTACCCTTACCCTTACCCTTACCCTTACCCTTGCTTTTACCCTTAAGCTTACCCTTACCCTTACCCTTACCCTTACCCTTACCCTTACCCTTACCCTTACCCTTACCCTTGCTTTTACCCTTACCCTTACCCTTGCTTTTACCCTTAGGCTTACCCTTACCCTTACCCTTACCCTTACCCTTACCCTTACCCTTGCTTTTACCCTTAAGCTTACCCTTACCCTTACCCTTACCCTTACCCTTACCCTTACCCTTACCCTTACCCTTACCCTTACCCTTACCCTTACCCTTACCCTTACCCTTACCCTTACCCTTACCCTTACCCTTGCTTTTACCCTTAAGCTTACCCTTACCCTTACCCTTACCCTTACCCTTACCCTTACCCTTACCCTTACCCTTACCCTTACCCTTACCCTTACCCTTACCCTTACCCTTACCCTTACCCTTACCCTTACCCTAACCCTTACCCTTACCCTTGCTTTTACCCTTAAGCTTACCCTTACCCTTACCCTTACCCTTACCCTTACCCTTACCCTTACCCTTACCCTTACCCTTACCCTTACCCTTACCCTTACCCTTACCCTTGCTTTTACCCTTAAGCTTACCCTTACCCTTACCCTTACCCTTACCCTTACCCTTACCCTTACCCTTACCCTTACCCTTACCCTTACCCTTACCCTTACCCTTACCCTTACCCTTACCCTTACCCTTACCCTTACCCATACCCTTGCTTTTATACTTAGGCTTACCCTTACCTTTACCCTTACCCTTACCCTTACCCTTACCCTTACCCTTACCCTTACCCTTACCTTTACCCTTGCTTTTACCCTTAAGCTTACCCTTACCCTTACCCTTACCCTTACCCTTACCCTTACCCTTGCTTTTACCCTTAAGCTTACCCTTACCCTTACCCTTACCCTTACCCTTACCCTTGCTTTTACCCTTAGGCGTACCCTTACCCTTACCCTTACCCTTACCCTTACCCTTACCCTTACCCTTACCCTTACCCTTACCCTTACCCTTACCCTCACCCTTGCTTTTACCCTTAAGCTTACCCTTACCCTTACCCTTACCCTTACCCTTACCCTTACCCTTACCCTTACCCTTACCCTTACCCTTACCCTTACCCTTACCCTTACCCTTACCCTTACCCTTACCCTTACCCTTGCTTTTACCCTTAGGCTTACCCTTACCTTTACCTTTATCCTTACCCTTACCCTTACCCTTACCCTTACCCTTACCCTTGCTTTTACCCTTAAGCTTACCCTTACCCTTACCCTTACCCTTACCCTTGCTTTTACCCTTAAGCTTACCCTCACCCTTACCCTTACCCTTACCCTTACCCTTACCCTTACCCTTACCCTTACCCTTACCCTTACCCTTGCTTTCACCCTTAAGCTTACCCTTACCCTTACCCTTACTCTTACCCTTACCCTTACCCTTACCCTTGCCTTTACCCTTAAGCTTACCCTTACCCTTACCCTTACCCTTACCCTTACCCTTACCCTTACCCTTACCCTTACCCTTACCCTTACCCTTACCCTTACCCTTACCCTTACCCTTACCCTTACCCTTGCTTTTACCCTTAGGCTTACCCTTACCTTTACCCTTACCCTTACCCTTACCCATACCCTTACCCTTACCCTTGCTTTTACCCTTAAGCTTACCCTTACCCTTACCCTTACCCTTACCCTTACCCTTACCCTTGCTTTTACCCTTAAGCTTACCCTTACCCTTACCCTTACCCTTACCCTTACCCTTGCTTTTACCCTTAGGCTTACCCTTACCCTTACCCTTACCCTTACCCTTGCTTTTACCCTTAAGCTTACCCTTACACTTACCCTTACCCTTACCCTTACCCTTACCCTTACCCTTACCCTTACCCTTACCCTTACCCTTACCCTTACCCTTGCTTTTACCCTTAGGCTTACCCTTACCTTTACCCTTACCCTTACCCTTACCCTTACCCTTGCTTTTACCCTTAAGCTTACCCTTACCCTTACCCTTACCCTTACCCTTACCCTTACCCTTACCCTTGCTTTTACCCTTAAGCTTACCCTTACCCTTACCCTTACCCTTACCCTTACCCTCACCCTTACCCTTACCCTTACCCTTACCCTTGCTTATACCCTTAAGCTTACCCTTACCCTTACCCTTACCCTTACCCTTACCCTTACCCTTACCCTTACCCTTACCCTTACCCTTACCCTTACCCTTACCCTTACCCTTACCCTTACCCTTGCTTTTACCCTTAAGCTTACCCTTACCCTTACCCTTACCCTTACCCTTACCCTAACCCTTACCCTTGCTTTTACCCTTTAGCTTACCCTTACCCTTACCCTTACCCTTACCCTTACCCTTACCCTTACCCTTACCCTTACCCTTACCCTTACCCTTACCCTTACCCTTACCCTTACCCTTACCCTTACCCTTACCCTTACCCTTGCTTTTACCCTTAGGCTTACCCTTACCTTTACCCTTACCCTTACCCTTACCCATACCCTTACCCTTACCCTTACCCTTACCCTTACCCTTGCTTTTACCCTTAAGCTTACCCTTACCCTTACCCTTACCCTTACCCTTACCTTTACCCTTGCTTTACCCTTAAGCTTACCCTTACCCTTACCCTTACCCTTAACCTAAACCTTGCTTTTACCCTTAAGCTTACCCTTACCCTTACCCTTACCCCTTACCCTTACCTTTACCCTTGCTTTTAACCTTAAGCTTACCCTTACCCTTACCCTTACCCTTACCCTTGCTTTTACCCTTAGCTTACCCTTACCCTTACCCTTACCCTTACCCTTGCTTTTACCCTTAAGCTTACCCTTACCCTTACCCTTACTCTTACCCTTACCCTTACCCTTACCCTTACCCTTACCCTTACCCTTACCCTTACCCTTAACCTTACCCTTACCCTTGCTTTTACCCTTAGGCTTACCCTTACCTTTACCCTTACCCTAACCCTTACCCTTACCCTTACCCTTACCCTTACCCTTGCTTTTACCCTCAAGCTTACCCTTACCCTTACCCTTACGCTTACCCTTACCCTTACCCTTACCCTTGCTTTTACCCTTAAGCTTACCCTTACCCTTACCCTACCCTTACCCTTACCCTTACCCTTACCCTTACCCTTACCTACCTTACCCTTACCCTTACACTTACCCTTACCCTTACCCTTACCTTACCCTTGCTTTTAACCTTAAGCTTACCCTTACCCTTACCCTTACCCTTACCCTTACCCTTACCCTAACCCTTACCCTTGCTTTTACCCTTAAGCTTACCCTTACCCTTACCCTTACCCTTACCCTTACCCTTACCCTTACCTTTACCCTTACCCTTACCCTTACCCTTACCCTTACCCTTACCCTTACCCTTACCCTTACCCTTGCTTTTACCCTTAAGCTTACCCTTACCCTTACCCTTACCCTTACCCTTACCCTTACCCTTACTTTTACCTTACCCTTACCCTTGCTTTTACCCTTAAGCTTACCCTTACCCTTACCCTTACCCTTACCCTTACCCTTACCCTTACCCTTACCCTTGCTTTTACCCTTAGCTTACCCTTACCTTTACCCTTACCCTTACCCTTACCCTTACCCTTACCCTTACCCTTACCCTTACCCTTGCTTTTACCCTTAAGCTTACCCTTTACCCTTACCCTTACCCTTACCCTTACCCTTACCCTTGCTTTTACCCTTAAGCTTACCCTTACCCTTACCCTTACCCTTACCCTTACCCTTGCTTTACCCTTTACCCTTAGGCTTACCCTTACCATTACCCTTACCCTTACCCTTGCTTTTACCCTTAAGCTTACCCTTACCCTTACCCTTACTCTTACCCTTACCCTTACCCTTACCCTTACCCTTACCCTTACCCTTACCCTTACCCTTACCCTTACCCTTACCCTTACCCTTACCCTTGCTTTTACCCTTAGGCTTACCCTTACCTTTACCCTTACCCCAACCCTTACCCTTACCCTTACCCTTACCCTTGCTTTTACCCTTAAGCTTACCCTTACCCTTACCCTTACCCTTACCCTTACCCTTACCCTTGCTTTTACCCTTAAGCTTACCCTTACCCTTACCCTTACCCTTACCCTTACCCTTACCCTTACCCTTACCCTTAACCTTACCCTTACCCTTGCTTTTACCCTTAAGCTTACCCTTACCCTTACCCTTACCCTTACCCTTACCCTTACCTTACCCTTACCCTTACCCTTATCCTTGCTTTTACCCTTAGGCTTACCCTTACCTTTACCCTTACCCTTACCCTTACCCTTACCCTTACCCTTGCTTTTACCCTCAAGCTTACCCTTACCCTTACCCTTACCCTTACCCTTAAGCTTACCCTTACCCTTACCCTTACCCTTACCCTTACCCTTACCCTTACCCTTACCCTTACCCTTACCCTTACCCTTACCCTTACCCTTACCCTTACCCTTACCCTTGCTTTTACCCTTAAGCTTACCCTTACCCTTACCCTTACCCTTACCCTAACCCTTGCTTTTACCCTTAAGCTTACCCTTACCCTTACCCTTACCCTTACCCTTAAGTTTTCCCTTACCCTTACCCTTACCCTTACCCTTACCCTTACCCTTACCCTTACCCTTACCCTTACCCTTACCCTTACCCTTACCCTTACCCTTACCCTTGCTTTTACCCTTAAGCTTACCCTTACCCTTACCCTTACCCTTAAGCTTACCCTTACCCTTACCCTTACCCTTACCCTCACCCTTACCCTTACCCTTGCTTTTACCCTTAAGCTTACCCTTACCCTTACCCTTACCCTTACCCTTACCCTTACCCTTACCCTTACCCTTACCCTTACCCTTGCTTTTACCCTTAAGCTTACCCTTACCCTTACCCTTACCCTTACCCTTAAGCTTACCCTTACCCTTACCCTTACCCTTACCCTTACCCTTACCCTTACCCTTACCCTTACCCTTACCCTTACCCTTACCCTTACCCTTACCCTTACCCTTACCCTTGCTTTTACCCTTAAGCTTACCCTTACCCTTACCCTTACCCTTACCCTTGCTTTCACCCTTAAGCTTACCCTTACCCTTACCCTTACCCTTAAGCTTACCCTTACCCTTACCCTTACCCTTACCCTTACCCTTACCCTTACCCTTGCTTTTACCCTTAAGCTTACCCTTACCCTTACCCTTAACCTTACCCTTACCCTTACCCTTACCCTTACCCTTACCCTTGCTTTTACCCTTAGGCTTACCCTTACCTTTACTCTTACCCTTACCCTTACCCTTACCCTTACCCTTACCCTTACCCTTACCCTTACCCTTACCCTTACCCTTACCTTTACCCTTACCCTTGCTTTTACCCTTAAGCTTACCCTTACCCTTACCCTTACCCTTACCCTTACCCTTACCCTTACTCTTGCTTTTACCCTTAAGCTTACCCTTACCCTTACCCTTACCCTTACCCTTACCCTCGCTTTTACCCTTAGGCTTACCCTTACCCTTTCCCTTACCCTTACCCTTGCTTTCACCCTTAAGCTTACCCTTACCCTTACCCTTACCCTTACCCTTACCCTTACCCTTACCCTTACCCTTACCCTTACCCTTACCCTTACCCTAACCCTTACCCTTACCCTTACCCTTACCCTTACCCTTGCTTTTACCCTTAGGCTTACCCTTACCTTTACCCTTACCCTTACCCTTACCCTTACCCTTACCCTTGCTTTTTCCCTTAAGCTTACCCTTACCCTTACCCTTACCCTTACCCTTACCCTTACCCTTACCCTTACCCTTACCCTTACCCTTGCTTTTACCCTTAAGCTTACCCTTACCCTTACCCTTACCCTTACCCTTACCCTTACCCTTACCCTTACCCTCACCCTTGCTTTTACCCTTAAGCTTACCCTTACCCTTACCCTTACCCTTACCCTTACCCTTACCCTTGCTTTTACCCTTAAGCTTACCCTTACCCTTACCCTTACCCTTACCCTTACCCTTGCTTTTACCCTTAGGCTTACCCTTACCCTTACCCTTACCCTTACCCTTGCTTTTACCCTTAAGCTTACCCTTACCCTTACCCTTACCCTTACTCTTACCCTTACCCTTACCCTTACCCTTACCCTTGCTCTTACCCTTAGGCTTACCCTTACCTTTACCCTTACCCTTACCCTTACCCTTACCCTTACCCTTACCCTTGCTTTTACCCTTAAGCTAACCCTTACCCTTACCCTTACCCTTAACCTTACCCCTACCCTTGCTTTTACCCTTAAGCTCACCCTTACCCTTACCCTTACCCTTACCCTTACCCTTACCCTTACACTTACCCTTACCCTGACCCTTACCCTTGCTTTTACCCTTAAGCTTACCCTTACCCTTACCCTTACCCTTAAGCTTACCCTTACCCTTACCCTTACCCTTACCCTTACCCTTACCCTTACCCTTACCCTTGCTTTTACCCTTAAGCTTACCCTTACCCTTACCCTTACCCTTACCCTTACCCTTGCTTTTACCCTTAAGCTTACCCTTACCCTTACTCTTACCCTTACCCTTACCCTTGCTTTTACCCTTACCCTTACCCTTACCCTTACCCTTACCCTTACCCTTGCTTTTACCCTTAAGCTTACCCTTACCCTTACCCTTACCCTTACCCTAACCCTTACCCTTAACCTTACCCTTACCCTTACCCTTACCCTTACCCTTACCCTTACCCTTGCTTTTACCCTTAAGCTTACCCTTACCCTTACCCTTACCCTTACACTTACCCTTACCCTTACCCTTACCCTTACCCTTACCCTTGCTTTTACCCTTAGGCTTACCCTTACCTTTACCCTTACCATTACCCTTACCCTTACCCTTACCCTTACCCTTACCCTTACCCTTACCCTTACCCTTACCCTTACCCTTGCTTTTACCCTTAAGCTTACCCTTACCCTTACCCTTAACCTTACCCTTACCCTTACCCTTACCCTTACCCTTACCCTTACCCTTACCCTTACCCTTGCTTTTACCCTTAAGCTTACCCTTACCCTTACCCTTACCCTTACCCTTACCCTTACCCTTACCCTTACCCTTACCCTTACCCTTACCCTTACCCTTACCCTTACCCTTACCCTTACCCTTACCCTTACCCTTGCTTTTACCCTTAAGCTTACCCTTACCCTTACCCTTACTCTTACCCTTACCCTTACCTTTACCCTTACCCTTGCTTTTACCCTTAAGCTTACCCTTACCCTTACCTTTACCCTTACCCTTACCCTTACCCTTACCCTTACCCTTACCCTTACCCTTACCCTTACCCTTACCCTTACCCTTACCCTTGCTTTTACCCTTAGGCTTACCCTTACCTTTAGCCTTAGCCTTACCCTTACCCTTACCCTTACCCTTACCCTTACCCTTACCCTTACCCTTGCTTTTACCCTTAAGCTTACCCTTACCCTTACCCTTACCCTTACCCTTTCCCTTACCCTTACCCTTACCCTTACCCTTACCCTTGCTTTTACCCTTAAGCTTACCCTTACCCTTACCCTTACCCTTACACTTACCCTTGCTTTTACCCTTAGGCTTACCCTTACCCTTACCCTTACCCTTACCCTTAAGCTTACCCTTACCCTTACCCTTACCCTTACCCTTACCCTTACCCTTACCCTTACCCTTACCCTTACCCTTACCCTTACCCTTACCCTTACCCTTACCCTTACCCTTACCCTTGCTTTTACCCTTAAGCTTACCCTTACCCTTACCCTTACCCTTACCCTTACTCTTACCCTTACCCTTACCCTTGCTTTGACCCTTAGGCTTACCCTTACCTTTACCCTTACCCTTACCCTTACCCTTACCCTTACCCTTACCCTTACCCTTACCCTTACCCTTACCCTTACCCTTACCCTTACCCTTACCCTTGCTTTTACCCTTAAGCTTACCCTTACCCTTACCCTTACCCTTACCCTTACCCTTACCCTTACCCTTACCCTTGCTTTTACCCTTAAGCTTACCCTTACCCTTACCCTTACCCTTACCCTTACCCTTACCCTTACCCTTACCCTTACCCTTACCCTTGCTTTTACCCTTAAGCTTACCCTTACCCTTACCCTTACCCTTACCCTTACCCTTACCCTTACCCTTACCCTTACCCTTACCCTTACCCTTACCCTTACCCTTACCCTTACCCTTACCCTTACCCTTACCCTTACCCTTGCTTTTACCCTTAGGCTTAACCTTACCTTTACCCTTACCCTTACCCTTACCCTTACCCTTACCCTTACCCTTACCCTTACCCTTACCCTTACCCTTACCCTTACCCTTACCCTTACCCTTACCCTTACCCTTGCTTTTACCCTTAAGCTCACCCTTACCCTTACCCTTACCCTTACCCTTACCCTTACCCTTACCCTTGCTTTTACCCTTAAGCTCACCCTTACCCTTACCCTTACCCTTACCCTCACCCTTACCCTTACCCTTACCCTTGCTTATACCCTTAAGCTTACCCTTACCCTTACCCTTACCCTTACCCTTACCCTTACCCTTACCCTTACCCTTACCCTTACCCTTACCCTTACCCTCACCCTTACCCTTGCTTTTACCCTTAGGCTTACCCTTACCTTTACCCTTACCCTTACCCTTACTTTTACCCTTACCCTTTACCTTACCCTTACCCTTGCTTTTACCCTTAAGCTTACCCTTACCCTTACCCTTACCCTTACCCTTACCCTAACCCTTACCCTTGCTTTTACCCTTAAGCTTACCCTTACCTTTACCCTTACCCTTACCCTTACCCTTACCCTTACCCTTGCTTTTACCCTTAAGCTTACCCTTACCCTTACCCTTACCCTTACCCTCACCCTTACCCTTACCCTTTTCCTTACCCTTATCCTTACCCTTGCTTTTACCCTTAAGCTTACCCTTACCCTTACCCTTACCCTTACCCTTACCCTTACCCTTACCCTTACCCTTACCCTTACCCTTGCTTTTACTCTTAGGCTTACCCTTACCTTTACCCTTACCCTTACCCTTACCCTTACCCTTACCCTTACCCTTACCCTTACCCTTACCCTTACCCTCACCCTTGCTTTAACCCTTAAGCTTACCCTTACCCTTACCCTTACCCTTACCCTTACCCTTGCTTTTACCCTTAAGCTTACCCTTACCCTTACCCTTACCCTTACCCTTACCCTTGCTTTTACCCTTAGGCTTACCCTTACCCTTACCCTTGCTTTTACCCTTAAGCTTACCCTTACCCTTACCCTTACTCTTACTCTTACCCTTACCCTTACCCTTACCCTTACCCTTGCTTTTACCCTTAGGCTTACCCTTACCTTTACCCTTACCCTTACCCTTACCCTTACCCTTACCCTTACCCTTACCCTTACCCTTACCCTTACCCTTACCCTTACCCTTACCCTTACCCTTACCCTTGCTTTTACCCTTAAGCTAACCCTTACCCTTAACCTTACCCTTACCCTTACCCTTAACCTTACCCTTACCCTTGCTTTTACCCTTAAGCTCACCCTTACCCTTACCCTTACCCTTACCCTTACACTTACCCTTACCCTGACCCTTACCCTTGCTTTTACCCTTAAGCTTACCCTTACCCTTACCCTTACCCTTACCCTTAAGCTTACCCTTACCCTTACCCTTACCCTTACCCTTACCCTTACCCTTACCCTTACCCTTACCCTTACCCTTGCTTTTACCCTTAAGCTTACCCTTACCCTTACCCTTACCCTTACCCTTACCCTTACCCTTGCTTTTACCCTTAGGCTTACCCTTACCTTTACCCTTACCATTACCCTTACCCTTACCCTTACCCTTACCCTTACCCTTACCCTTGCTTTTACCCTTAAGCTTACCCTTACCCTTACCCTTACCCTTACCCTTACCCTTACCCTTACCCTTACCCTTACACTTACCCTTACCCTTACCCTTGCTTTTACCCTTAAGCTTACCCTTACCCTTACCCTTACCCTTACCCTTACCCTTACCCTTACCCTTACCCTTACCCTTACCCTTACCCTTACCCTTACCCTTACCCTTACCCTTACCCTTACCCTTACCCTTGCTTTTACCCTTAAGCTTACCCTTACCCTTACCCTTACTCTTACCCTTACCCTTACCCTTACCCTTACCCTTGCTTTTACCCTTAAGCTTACCCTTACCCTGACCTTTACCCTTACCCTTACCCTTAAACTTACCCTTACCCTTACCCTTACCCTTACCCTTACCCTTACCCTTACCCTTACCCTTACCCTTGCTTTTACCCTTAGGCTTACCCTTACCTTTAGCCTTACCCTTACCCTTACCCTTACCCTTACCCTTACCCTTACCCTTGCTTTTACCCTTAAGCTTACCCTTACCCTTACCCTTACTCTTACCCTTACCCTTACCCTTACCCTTGCTTTTACCCTTAAGCTTACCCTTACCCTTACCCTTACCCTTACACTTACCCTTGCTTTTACCCTTAGGCTTACCCTTACCCTTACCCTTACCCTTACCCTTAAGCTTACCCTTACCCTTACCCTTACCCTTACCCTTACCCTTACCCTTACCCTTACCCTTACCCTTACCCTTGCTTTTACCCTTAAGCTTACCCTTACCCTTTCCTTTACCCTTACCCTTACCCTTACCCTTACCCTTACCCTTACCCTTACCCTTACCCTTACCCTTGCTTTGACCCTTAGGCTTACCCTCACCTTTACCCTTACCCTTACCCTTACCCTTACCCTTACCCTTACCCTTACCCTTACCCTTGCTTTTACCCTTAAGCTTACCCTTACCCTTACCCTTACCCTTACCCTTACACTTACCCTTACCCTGACCCTTACCCTTGCTTTTACCCTTAAGCTTACCCTTACCCTTACCCTTACCCTTACCCTTAAGCTTACCCTTACCCTTACCCTTACCCTTACCCTTACCCTTACCCTTACCCTTACCCTTACCCTTACCCTTACCCTTGCTTTTACCCTTAAGCTTACCCTTACCCTTACCCTTACCCTTACCCTTACCCTTACCCTTGCTTTTACCCTTAGGCTTACCCTTACCTTTACCCTTACCATTACCCTTACCCTTACCCTTACCCTTACCCTGACCCTTACCCTTGCTTTTACCCTTAAGCTTACCCTTACCCTTACCCTTACCCTTACCCTTAAGCTTACCCTTACCCTTACCCTTACCCTTACCCTTACCCTTAACCTTACCCTTACCCTTACCCTTACCCTTGCTTTTACCCTTAAGCTTACCCTTACCCTTACCCTTACCCTTACCCTTACCCTTACCCTTGCTTTTACCCTTAGGCTTACCCTTACCTTTACCCTTACCATTACCCTTACCCTTACCCTTACCCTTACCCTTACCCTTACCCTTGCTTTTACCCTTAAGCTTACCCTTACCCTTACCCTTACCCTTACCCTTACCCTTACCCTTACCCTTACCCTTACCCTTACCCTTACCCTTACCCTTACCCTTACCCTTGCTTTTACCCTTAAGCTTACCCTTACCCTTACCCTTACCCTTACCCTTACCCTTACCCTTACCCTTACCCTTACCCTTACCCTTACCCTTACCCTTACCCTTACCCTTACCCTTACCCTTACCCTTACCCTTGCTTTTACCCTTAAGCTTACCCTTACCCTTACCCTTACTCTTACCCTTACCCTTACCCTTACCCTTACCCTTGCTTTTACCCTTAAGCTTACCCTTACCCTTACCTTTACCCTTACCCTTACCCTTAAACTTACCCTTACCCTTACCCTTACCCTTACCCTTACCCTTACCCTTACCCTTACCCTTACCCTTGCTTTTACCCTTAGGCTTACCCTTACCTTTAGCCTTACCCTTACCCTTACCCTTACCCTTACCCTTACCCTTACCCTTACCCTTGCTTTTACCCTTAAGCTTACCCTTACCCTTACCCTTACTCTTACCCTTACCCTTACCCTTACCCTTGCTTTTACCCTTAAGCTTACCCTTACCCTTACCCTTACCCTTACACTTACCCTTGCTTTTACCCTTAGGCTTACCCTTACCCTTACCCTTACCCTTACCCTTAAGCTTACCCTTACCCTTACCCTTACCCTTACCCTTACCCTTACCCTTACCCTTACCCTTACCCTTACCCTTACCCTTACCCTTACCCTTGCTTTTACCCTTAAGCTTACCCTTACCCTTTCCTTTACCCTTACCCTTAACCTTACCCTTACCCTTACCCTTACCCTTACCCTTACCCTTACCCTTGCTTTGACCCTTAGGCTTACCCTCACCTTTACCCTTACCCTTACCCTTACCCTTACCCTTACCCTTACCCTTACCCTTACCCTTGCTTTTACCCTTAAGCTTACCCTTACCCTTACCCTTACCCTTACCCTTACCCTTACCCTTACCCTTGCTTTTACCCTTAAGCTTACCCTTACCCTTACCCTTACCCTTACCCTTACCCTTGCTTTTACCCTTAGGCTTACCCTTACCCTTACCCTTACCCTTACCCTTGCTTTTACCCTTAAGCTTACCCTTACCCTTACCCTTACCCTTACCCTTACCCTTACCCTTACCCTTACCCTTACCCTTACCCTTACCCTTACCCTTGCTTTTACCCTTAGGCTTAACCTTACCTTTACCCTTACCCTTACCCTTACCCTTACCCTTACCCTTACCCTTACCCTTACCCTTACCCTTACCCTTACCCTTACCCTTGCTTTTACCCTTAAGCTTACCCTTACCCTTACCCTTACCCTTACCCTTACCCTTACCCTTACCCTTGCTTTTACCCTTAAGCTTACCCTTACCCTTACCCTTACCCTTACCCTCACCCTTACCCTTACCCTTACCCTTGCTTATACCCTTAAGCTTACCCTTACCCTTACCCTTACCCTTACCCTTACCCTTACCCTTACCCTTACCCTTACCCTTACCCTTACCCTTACCCTTACCCTTACCCTTACCCTTACCCTTACCCTTACACTTACCCTTGCTTTTACCCTTAGGCTTACCCTTACCCTTACCCTTACCCTTACCCTTAAGCTTACCCTTACCCTTACCCTTACCCTTACCCTTACCCTTACCCTTACCCTTACCCTTACCCTTACCCTTGCTTTTACCCTTAAGCTTACCCTTACCCTTTCCTTAACCCTTACCCTTACCCTTACCCTTACCCTTACCCTTACCCTTACCCTTACCCTTACCCTTACCCTTGCTTTGACCCTTAGGCTTACCCTCACCTTTACCCTTACCCTTACCCTTACCCTTACCCTTACCCTTACCCTTACCCTTACCCTTACCCTTGCTTTTACCCTTAAGCTTACCCTTACCCTTACCCTTACCCTTACCCTTACCCTTACCCTTACCCTTACCCTTACCCTTGCTTTTACCCTTAAGCTTACCCTTACCCTTACCCTTACCCTTACCCTTACCCTTGCTTTTACCCTTAGGCTTACCCTTACCCTTACCCTTACCCTTACCCTTGCTTTTACCCTTAAGCTTACCCTTACCCTTACCCTTACCCTTACCCTTACCCTTACCCTTACCCTTACCCTTACCCTTACCCTTACCCTTACCCTTACCCTTACCCTTACCCTTACCCTTACCCTTGCTTTTACCCTTAGGCTTAACCTTACCTTTACCCTTACCCTTACCCTTACCCTTACCCTTACCCTTACCCTTACCCTTACCCTTACCCTTACCCTTACCCTTACCCTTACCCTTACCCTTACCCTTACCCTTACCCTTACCCTTGCTTTTACCCTTAAGCTTACCCTTACCCTTACCCTTACCCTTACCCTTACCCTTACCCTTACCCTTACCCTTACCCTTGCTTTTACCCTTAAGCTTACCCTTACCCTTACCCTTACCCTTACCCTCACCCTTACCCTTACCCTTACCCTTGCTTATACCCTTAAGCTTACCCTTACCCTTACCCTTACCCTTACCCTTACCCTTAAGCTTACCCTTACCCTTACCCTTACCCTTACCCTTACCCTTACCCTTACCCTTACCCTTACCCTTACCCTTGCTTTTACCCTTAAGCTTACCCTTACCCTTTCCTTTACCCTTACCCTTACCCTTACCCTTACCCTTACCCTTACCCTTACCCTTACCCTTACCCTTACCCTTGCTTTGACCCTTAGGCTTACCCTCACCTTTACCCTTACCCTTACCCTTACCCTTACCCTTACCCTTACCCTTACCCTTACCCTTGCTTTTACCCTTAAGCTTACCCTTACCCTTACCCTTACCCTTACCCTTACCCTTACCCTTACCCTTGCTTTTACCCTTAAGCTTACCCTTACCCTTACCCTTACCCTTACCCTTACCCTTGCTTTTACCCTTAGGCTTACCCTTACCCTTACCCTTACCCTTACCCTTGCTTTTACCCTTAAGCTTACCCTTACCCTTACCCTTACCCTTACCCTTACCCTTACCCTTACCCTTACCCTTACCCTTACCCTTACCCTTACCCTTACCCTTACCCTTACCCTTACCCTTGCTTTTACCCTTAGGCTTAACCTTACCTTTACCCTTACCCTTACCCTTACCCTTACCCTTACCCTTACCCTTACCCTTACCCTTTCCCTTACCCTTACCCTTACCCTTACCCTTACCCTTGCTTTTACCCTTAAGCTTACCCTTACCCTTACCCTTACCCTTACCCTTACCCTTACCCTTACCCTTACCCTTACCCTTACCCTTACCCTTACCCTTACCCTTGCTTTTACCCTTAAGCTTACCCTTACCCTTACCCTTACCCTTACCCTTACCCTTACCCTTACCCTTACCCTTACCCTTACCCTTACCCTTACCCTTACCCTTGCTTTTACCCTTAAGCTTACCCTTACCCTTACCCTTACTCTTATCCTTACCCTTACCCTTACCCTTACCCTTGCTTTTACCCTTAAGCTTACCCTTACCCTTACCTTCACCCTTACCCTTACCCTTACCCTTACCCTTACCCTTACCCTTACCCTTACCCTTACCCTTACCCTTACCCTTACCCTTGCTTTTACCCTTAGGCTTACCCTTACCTTTAGCCTAACCCTTACCCTTACCCTTACCCTTACCCTTACCCTTACCCTTGCTTTTACCCTTAAGCTTACCCTTACCCTTACCCTTACCCTTACCCTTACCCTTACCCTTGCTTTTACCCTTAAGCTTACCCTTACCCTTACCCTTACACTTACCCTTGCTTTTACCCTTAGGCTTACCCTTACCCTTACCCTTACCCTTACCCTTAAGCTTACCCTTACCCTTACCCTTACCCTTACCCTTACCCTTACCCTTACCCTTACCCTTACCCTTACCCTTACCCTTGCTTTTACCCTTAAGCTTACCCTTACCCTTACCCTTACCCTTACCCTTACCCTTACCCTTACCCTTACCCTTACCCTTACCCTTACCCTTACCCTTGCTTTGACCCTTAGGCTTACCCTTACCTTTACCCTTACCCTTACCCTTACCCTTACCCTTACCCTTACCCTTACCCTTGCTTTTACCCTTAAGCTTACCCTTACCCTTACCCTTACCCTTACCCTTACCCTTACCCTTACCCTTACCCTTACCCTTACCCTTACCCTTACCCTTGCTTTTACCCTTAAGCTTACCCTTACCCTTACCCTTACCCTTACCTTTACCCTTGCTTTTACCCTTAGGCTTACCCTTACCCTTACCCTTACCCTTACCCTTGCTTTTACCCTTAAGCTTACCCTTACCCTTACCCTTACCCTTACCCTTACCCTTACCCTTACCCTTACCCTTACCCTTACCCTTACCCTTACCCTTACCCTTACCCTTGCTTTTACCCTTAGGCTTAACCTTACCTTTACCCTTACCCTTACCCTTACCCTTACCCTTACCCTTACCCTTACCCTTACCCTTACCCTTACCCTTACCCTTACCCTTGCTTTTACCCTTAAGCTTACCCTTACCCTTACCCTTACCCTTACCCTTACCCTTACCCTTACCCTTGCTTTTACCCTTAAGCTTACCCTTACCCTTACCCTTACCCTTACCCTTACCCTCACCCTTACCCTTACCCTTACCCTTGCTTATACCCTTAAGCTTACCCTTACCCTTACCCTTACCCTTACCCTTACCCTTACCCTTACCCTTACCCTTACCCTTACCCTTACCCTTACCCTTACCCTTACCCTTACCCTTACCCTTACCCTTACCCTTACCCTTACCCTTACCCGTTCCCTTACCCTTACCCTTACCCTTGCTTTTACCCTTAGGCTTAACCTTACCTTTACCCTTACCCTTACCCTTACCCTTACCCTTACCCTTACCCTTACCCTTACCCTTACCCTTACCCTTACCCTTACCCTTACCCTTGCTTTTACCCTTAAGCTTACCCTTACCCTTACCCTTACCCTTACCCTTACCCTTACCCTTACCCTTACCCTTACCCTTGCTTTTACCCTTAAGCTCACCCTTACCCTTACCCTTACCCTTACCCTCACCCTTACCCTTACCCTTACCCTTGCTTATACCCTTAAGCTTACCCTTACCCTTACCCTTACCCTTACCCTTACCCTTACCCTTACCCTTACCCTTACCCTTACCCTTACCCTTACCCTTGCTTTTACCCTTAGGCTTACCCTTACCTTTACCCTTACCCTTACCCTTACCCTTACCCTTACCCTTACCCTTACCCTTGCTTTTACCCTTAAGCTTACCCTTACCCTTACCCTTACCCTTACCCTTACCCTAACCCTTACCCTTGCTTTTACCCTTAAGCTTACCCTTACCTTTACCCTTACCCTTTCCGTTACCCTTACCCTTACCCTTACCCTTGCTTTTACCCTTAAGCTTACCCTTACCCTTACCCTTACCCTTACCCTTACCCTCACCCTTACCCTTACCCTTACCCTTACCCTTATCTTTACCCTTGCTTTTACCCTTAAGCTTACCCTTACCCTTACCCTTACCCTTACCCTTACCCTTACCCTTACCCTTACCCTTGCTTTTACTCTTAGGCTTACCCTTACCTTTACCCTTACCCTTACCCTTACCCTTACCCTTACCCTTACCCTTACCCTTACCCTTACCCTTACCCTTACCCTCACCCTTGCTTTTACCCTTAAGCTTACCCTTACCCTTACCCTTACCCTTACCCTTACCCTTACCCTTGCTTTTACCCTTAAGCTTACCCTTACCCTTACCCTTACCCTTACCCTTACCCTTGCTTTTACCCTTAGGCTTACCCTTACCCTTACCCTTACCCTTACCCTTGCTTTTACCCTTAAGCTTACCCTTACCCTTACCCTTGCCCTTACTCTTACCCTTACCCTTACCCTTACCCTTACCCTTGCTTTTACCCTTAGGCTTACCCTTACCTTTACCCTTACCCTTACCCTTACCCTTACCCTTACCCTTACCCTTACCCTTACCCTTACCCTTGCTTTTACCCTTAAGCTAACCCTTACCCTTACCCTTACCCTTACCCTTACCCTTAACCTTACCCTTACCCTTGCTTTTACCCTTAAGCTCACCCTTACCCTTACCCTTACCCTTACACTTACCCTTACCCTTACCCTTACCCTTACACTTACCCTTACCCTGACCCTTACCCTTGCTTTTACCCTTAAGCTTACCCTTACCCTTACCCTTACCCTTACCCTTAAGCTTACCCTTACCCTTACCCTTACCCTTACCCTTACCCTTACCCTTACCCTTACCCTTACCCTTGCTTTTACCCTTAAGCTTACCCTTACCCTTACCCTTACCCTTACCCTTACCCTTACCCTTGCTTTTACCCTTAGGCTTACCCTTACCTTTACCCTTACCATTACCCTAACCCTTACCCTTACCCTTACCCTTACCCTTACCCTTGCTTTTACCCTTAAGCTTACCCTTACCCTTACCCTTACCCTTACCCTTACCCTTACCCTTACCCTTACCCTTACCCTTACCCTTACCCTTACCCTTACCCTTGCTTTTACCCTTAAGCTAACCCTTACCCTTACCCTTACCCTTACCCTTACCCTTACCCTTAACCTTACCCTTACCCTTGCTTTTACCCTTAAGCTCACCCTTACCCTTACCCTTACCCTTACACTTACCCTTACCCTGACCCTTACCCTTGCTTTTACCCTTAAGCTTACCCTTACCCTTACCCTTACCCTTACCCTTAAGCTTACCCTTACCCTTACCCTTACCCTTACCCTTACCCTTACCCTTACCCTTACCCTTACCCTTGCTTTTACCCTTAAGCTTACCCTTACCCTTACCCTTACCCTTACCCTTACCCTTGCTTTTACCCTTAGGCTTACCCTTACCTTTACCCTTACCATTACCCTTACCCTTACCCTTACCCTTACCCTTACCCTTACCCTTGCTTTTACCCTTAAGCTTACCCTTACCCTTACCCTTACCCTTACCCTTACCCTTACCCTTACCCTTACCCTTACCCTTACCCTTACCCTTACCCTTACCCTTACCCTTGCTTTTACCCTTAAGCTTACCCTTACCCTCACCCTTACCCTTACCCTTACCCTTACCCTTACCCTTACCCTTACCCTTACCCTTACCCTTACCCTTACCCTTACCCTTACCCTTACCCTTACCCTTACCCTTGCTTTTACCCTTAAGCTTACCCTTACCCTTACCCTTACTCTTACCCTTACCCTTACCCTTACCCTTACCCTTGCTTTTACCCTTAAGCTTACCCTTACCCTTACCTTTACCCTTACCCTTACCCTTAAACTTACCCTTACCCTTACCCTTACCCTTACCCTTACCCTTACCCTTACCCTTACCCTTACCCTTACCCTTGCTTTTACCCTTAGGCTTACCCTTACCTTTAGCCTTACCCTTACCCTTACCCTTACCCTTACCCTTACCCTTACCCTTGCTTTTACCCTTAAGCTTACCCTTACCCTTACCCTTACCCTTACCCTTACCCTTACCCTTACCCTTGCTTTTACCCTTAAGCTTACCCTTACCCTTACCCTTACCCTTACACTTACCCTTGCTTTTACCCTTAGGCTTACCCTTACCCTTACCCTTAAGCTTACCCTTACCCTTACCCTTACCCTTACCCTTACCCTTACCCTTACCCTTACCCTTACCCTTGCTTTTACCCTTAAGCTTACCCTTACCCTTTCCTTTACCCTTACCCTTACCCTTACCCTTACCCTTACCCTTACCCTTACCCTTACCCTTACCCTTGCTTTGACCCTTAGGCTTACCCTCACCTTTACCCTTACCCTTACCCTTACCCTTACCCTTACCCTTACCCTTACCCTTACCCTTACCCTTACCCTTACCCTTGCTTTTACCCTTAAGCTTACCCTTACCCTTACCCTTACCCTTACCCTTACCCTTACCCTTACCCTTACCCTTGCTTTTACCCTTAAGCTTACGCTTACCCTTACCCTTACCCTTACCCTTACCCTTGCTTTTACCCTTAGGCTTACCCTTACCCTTACCCTTACCCTTACCCTTGCTTTTACCCTTAAGCTTACCCTTACCCTTACCCTTACCCTTACCCTTACCCTTACCCTTACCCTTACCCTTACCCTTACCCTTACCCTTGCTTTTACCCTTAGGCTTAACCTTACCTTTACCCTTACCCTTACCCTTACCCTTACCCTTACCCTTACCCTTACCCTTACCCTTACCCTTACCCTTACCCTTACCCTTACCCTTACCCTTACCCTTGCTTTTACCCTTGAGCTTACCCTTAACCCTACCCTTACCCTTACCCTTACCCTTACCCTTACCCTTACCCTTGCTTTTACCCTTAAGCTTACCCTCACCCTTACCCTTACCCTTACCCTTACCCTCACCCTTACCCTTACCCTTACCCTTGCTTATACCCTTAAGCTTACCCTTACCCTTACCCTTACCCTTACCCTTACCCTTACCCTTACCCTTACCCTTACCCTTACCCTTACCCTTACCCTTACCCTTACCCTTACCCTTACCCTTACCCTTACCCTTACCCTTACCCTTACCCTTACCCTTACCCTTACCCTTACCCTTACCCTTGCTTTTACCCTTAAGCTTACCCTTACCCTTACCCTTACCCTTACCCTTTCCCTTACCCTTGCTTTTACCCTTAGGCTTACCCTTACCCTTAACCTTACCCTTACCCTTGCTTTTACCCTTAAGCTTAACCTTACCCTTACCCTTACCCTTACTCTTACCCTTACCCTTACCCTTACCCTTACCCTTGCTTTTACCCTTAGGCTTACCCTTACCTTTACCCTTACCCTTACCCTTACCCTTACCCTTACCCTTACCCTTACCCTTACCCTTACCCTTGCTTTTACCCTTAAGCTAACCCTTACCCTTACCCTTACCCTTACCCTTACCCTTAACCTTACCCTTACCCTTGCTTTTACCCTTAAGCTCACCCTTACCCTTACCCTTACCCTTACCCTTACACTTACCCTTACCCTTACCCTTACCCTTGCTTTTACCCTTAAGCTTACCCTTACCCTTACCCTTACCCTTAAGCTTACCCTTACCCTTACCCTTACCCTTACCCTTACCCTTACCCTTACCCTTGCTTTTACCCTTAAGCTTACCCTTACCCTTGCTTTTACCCTTAAGCTAACCCTTACCCTTACCCTTACCCTTACCCTTACCCTTAACCTTACCCTTACCCTTGCTTTTACCCTTAAGCTCACCCTTACCCTTACCCTTACCCTTACCCTTACACTTACCCTTACCCTTACCCTTACCCTTGCTTTTACCCTTAAGCTTACCCTTACCCTTACCCTTACCCTTAAGCTTACCCTTACCCTTACCCTTACCCTTACCCTTACCCTTACCCTTACCCTTACCCTTGCTTTTACCCTTAAGCTTACCCTTACCCTTACCCTTAACCTTACCCTTGCTTTTACCCTTAAGCTTACCCTTACCCTTACCCTTACCCTTACCCTTACCCTTAAGCTTACCCTTACCCTTACCCTTACCCTTACCCTTACCCTTACCCTTACCCTTGCTTTTACCCTTAAGCTTACCCTTACCCTTACCCTTACCCTTACCCTTACCCTAACCCTTACCCTTAACCTTACCCTTACCCTTACCCTTACCCTTACCCTTGCTTTTACCCTTAGGCTTACCCTTACCTTTACACTTACCATTACCCTTACCCTTACCCTTACCCTTACCCTTACCCTTACCCTTACCCTTGCTTTTACCCTCAAGCTTACCCTTACCCTTACCCTTACCCTTACCCTTACCCTTACCCTTACCCTTACCCTTACCCTTACCCTTACCCTTACCCTTGCTTTTACCCTTAAGCTTACCCTTACCCTTACCCTTACCCTTACCCTTACCCTTACCCTTACCCTTTCCCTTACCCTTACCCTTACCCTTGCTTTTACCCTTAAGCTTACCCTTACCCTTACCCTTACTCTTATCCTTACCCTTACCCTTACCCTTACCCTTGCTTTTACCCTTAAGCTTACCCTTACCCTTACCTTTACCCTTACCCTTACCCTTACCCTTACCCTTACCCTTACCCTTACCCTTACCCTTACCCTTACCCTTACCCTTACCCTTACCCTTACCCTTGCTTTTACCCTTAGGCTTACCCTTACCTTTAGCCTAACCCTTACCCTTACCCTTACCCTTACCCCTACCCTTACCCTTGCTTTTACCCTTAAGCTTACCCTTACCCTTACCCTTACCCTTACCCTTACCCTTGCTTTTACCCTTAAGCTTACCCTTACCCTTACCCTTACCCTTACACTTACCCTTGCTTTTACCCTTAGGCTTACCCTTACCCTTACCCTTACCCTTACCCTTACCCTTAAGCTTACCCTTACCCTTACCCTTACCTTTACCCTTACCCTTACCCTTACCCTTACCCTTACCCTTACCCTTACCCTTACCCTTGCTTTTACCCTTAAGCTTACCCTTACCCTTACCCTTACCCTTACCCTTACCCTTACCCTTACCCTTACCCTTGCTTTTACCCTTAAGCTTACCCTTACCCTTACCCTTACCCTTACCCTCACCCTTACCCTTACCCTTACCCTTGCTTATACCCTTAAGCTTACCCTTACCCTTACCCTTACCCTTACCCTTACCCTTACCCTTACCCTTACCCTTACCCTTACCCTTACCCTTACCCTTACCCTTACCCTTACCCTTACCCTTACCCTTACCCTTACCCTTACCCTTACCCTTACCCTTACCCTTACCCTTACCCTTACCCTTACCCTTGCTTTTACCCTTAAGCTTACCCTTACCCTTACCCTTACCCTTACCCTTTCCCTTACCCTTGCTTTTACCCTTAGGCTTACCCTTACCCTTAACCTTACCCTTACCCTTGCTTTTACCCTTAAGCTTAACCTTACCCTTACCCTTACCCTTACTCTTACCCTTACCCTTACACTTACCCTTACCCTTGCTTTTACCCTTAGGCTTACCCTTACCTTTACCCTTACCCTTACCCTTACCCTTACCCTTACCCTTACCCTTACCCTTACCCTTACCCTTGCTTTTACCCTTAAGCTAACCCTTACCCTTACCCTTACCCTTACCCTTACCCTTAACCTTACCCTTACCCTTGCTTTTACCCTTAAGCTCACCCTTACCCTTACCCTTACCCTTACCCTTACACTTACCCTTACCCTTACCCTTACCCTTGCTTTTACCCTTAAGCTTACCCTTACCCTTACCCTTACCCTTAAGCTTACCCTTACCCTTACCCTTACCCTTACCCTTACCCTCACCCTTACCCTTACCCTTGCTTTTACCCTTAAGCTTACCCTTACCCTTGCTTTTACCCTTAAGCTAACCCTTACCCTTACCCTTACCCTTACCCTTACCCTTACCCTTACCCTTAACCTTACCCTTACCCTTGCTTTTACCCTTAAGCTCACCCTTACCCTTACCCTTACCCTTACCCTTACACTTACCCTTACCCTTACCCTTACCCTTGCTTTTACCCTTAAGCTTACCCTTACCCTTACCCTTACCCTTAAGCTTACCCTTACCCTTACCCTTACCCTTACCCTTACCCTTACCCTTACCCTTACCCTTACCCTTACCCTTGCTTTTACCCTTAAGCTTACCCTTACCCTTACCCTTACCCTTAACCTTACCCTTGCTTTTACCCTTAAGCTTACCCTTACCCTTACCCTTACCCTTACCCTTACCCTCAAGCTTACCCTTACCCTTACCCTTACCCTTACCCTTACCCTTACCCTTACCCTTGCTTTTACCCTTAAGCTTACCCTTACCCTTACCCTTACCCTTACCCTTACCCTAACCCTTACCCTTAACCTTACCCTTACCCTTACCCTTACCCTTACCCTTGCTTTTACCCTTAGGCTTACCCTTACCTTTACACTTACCATTACCCTTACCCTTACCCTTACCCTTACCCTTACCCTTACCCTTACCCTTGCTTTTACCCTCAAGCTTACCCTTACCCTTACCCTTACCCTTACCCTTACCCTTACCCTTACCCTTACCCTTACCCTTACCCTTACCCTTGCTTTTACCCTTAAGCTTACCCTTACCCTTACCCTTACCCTTACCCTTACCCTTACCCTTACCCTTACCTTTACCCTTTCCCTTACCCTTACCCTTACCCTTGCTTTTACCCTTAAGCTTACCCTTACCCTTACCCTTACTCTTATCCTTACCCTTACCCTTACCCTTACCCTTGCTTTTACCCTTAAGCTTACCCTTACCCTTACCTTTACCCTTACCCTTACCCTTACCCTTACCCTTACCCTTACCCTTACCCTTACCCTTACCCTTACCCTTACCCTTACCCTTACCCTTACCCTTACCCTTACCCTTGCTTTTACCCTTAGGCTTACCCTTACCTTTAGCCTAACCCTTACCCTTACCCTTACCCTTACCCCTACCCTTACCCTTGCTTTTACCCTTAAGCTTACCCTTACCCTTACCCTTACCCTTACCCTTACCCTTGCTTTTACCCTTAAGCTTACCCTTACCCTTACCCTTACCCTTACACTTACCCTTGCTTTTACCCTTAGGCTTACCCTTACCCTTACCCTTACCCTTACCCTTAAGCTTACCCTTACCCTTACCCTTACCTTTACCCTTACCCTTACCCTTACCCTTACCCTTACCCTTACCCTTACCCTTGCTTTTACCCTTAAGCTTACCCTTACCCTTACCCTTACCCTTACCCTTACCCTTACCCTTACCCTTACCCTTACCCTTACCCTTACCCTTGCTTTGATCCTTAGGATTACCCTTACCTTTACCCTTACCCTTACCCTTACCCTTACCCTTACCCTTACCCTTACCCTTACCCTTACCCTTACCCTTGCTTTTACCCTTAAGCTTACCCTTACCCTTACCCTTACCCTTACCCTTACCCTTACCCTTACCCTTGCTTTTACCCTTAAGCTTACCCTTACCCTTACCCTTACCCTTACCTTTACCCTTGCTTTTACCCTTAGGCTTACCCTTACCCTTACCCTTACCCTTACCCTTGCTTTTACCCTTAAGCTTACCCTTACCCTTACCCTTACCCTTACCCTTACCCTTACCCTTACCCTTACCCTTACCCTTACCCTTACCCTTACCCTTACCCTTACCCTTACCCTTACCCTTACCCTTGGTTTTACCCTTAGGCTTAACCTTACCTTTACCCTTACCCTTACCCTTACCCTTACCCTTACCCTTACCCTTACCCTTACCCTTACCCTTACCCTTACCCTTACCCTTACCCTTGCTTTTACCCTTAAGCTTACCCTTACCCTTACCCTTACCCTTACCCTTACCCTTACCCTTACCCTTGCTTTTACCCTTAAGCTTACCCTTACCCTTACCCTTACCCTTACCCTCACCCTTACCCTTACCCTTACCCTTGCTTATACCCTTAAGCTTACCCTTACCCTTACCCTTACCCTTACCCTTACCCTTACCCTTACCCTTACCCTTACCCTTACCCTTACCCTTGCTTTTACCCTTAGGCTTACCCTTACCCTTACCCTTACCCTTACCCTTAAGCTTACCCTTACCCTTACCCTTACCTTTACCCTTACCCTTACCCTTACCCTTACCCTTACCCTTACCCTTGGTTTTACCCTTAGGCTTAACCTTACCTTTACCCTTACCCTTACCCTTACCCTTACCCTTACCCTTACCCTTACCCTTACCCTTACCCTTACCCTTACCCTTACCCTTACCCTTGCTTTTACCCTTAAGCTTACCCTTACCCTTACCCTTACCCTTACCCTTACCCTTACCCTTACCCTTGCTTTTACCCTTAAGCTTACCCTTACCCTTACCCTTACCCTTACCCTCACCCTTACCCTTACCCTTACCCTTGCTTATACCCTTAAGCTTACCCTTACCCTTACCCTTACCCTTACCCTTACCCTTACCCTTACCCTTACCCTTACCCTTACCCTTACCCTTACCCTTACCCTTACCCTTACCCTTACCCTTACCCTTACTCTACCCTTGCTTTTACCCTTAAGCTTACCCTTACATTTACCCTTACCCTTACCCTTACCCTTACCCTTACCCTTACCCTTACACTTGCTTTTACCCTTAAGCTTACCCTTACCCTTACCCTTACCCTTAACCTTACCCTTACCCTTACCCTTACCCTTACCCTTACCCTTATCCTTACCCTTGCTTTTACCCTTAAGCTTACCCTTACCCTTACCCTTACCCTTACCCTTACCCTTACCCTTACCCTTACCCTTACCCTTACCCTTACCCTTACCCTTACCCTTACCCTTACCCTTGCTTTTACTCTTAGGCTTACCCTTACCTTTACCCTTACCCTTACCCTTACCCTTACCCTCACCCTCACCCTTACCCTTACCCTTGCTTTTACCCTTAAGCTTACCCTTACCCTTACCCTTACCCTTACCCTTACCCTTGCTTTTACCCTTAAGCTTACCCTTACCCTTACCCTTAACCTTACCCTTACCCTTGCTTTTACCCTTAGGCTTACCCTTACCCTTACCCTTACCCTTACCCTTGCTTTTACCCTTAAGCTTACCCTTACCCTTACCCTTACTCTTACCCTTACCCTTACCCTTACCCTTACCCTTACCCTTACCCTTACCCTTACCCTTGCTTTTACCCTTAGGCTTACCCTTACCTTTACCCTTACCCTAACCCTTACCCTTACCCTTACCCTTACCCTTACCCTTGCTTTTACCCTTAAGCTTACCCTTACCCTTACCCTTACCCTTACCCTTACCCTTACCCTTACCCTTACCCTTACCCTTACCCTTACCCTTGCTTTTACCCTTAGGCTTACCCTTACCCTTACCCTTACCCTTACCCTTACCCTTACCCTTACCCTTGCTTTTACCCTTAAGCTTACCCTTACCCTTACCCTTACCCTTACCCTTACCCTTACCCTTACCCTTACCCTTACCCTTACCCTTGCTTTTACCCTTAGGCTTACCCTTACCTTTACCCTTACCCTTACCCTTACCCTTACCCTTGCTTTTACCCTTAAGCTTACCCTTACCCTTACCCTTACCCTTAAGCTTACCCTTACCCTTACCCTTACCCTTACCCTTACCCTTACCCTTACCCTTACCCTTACCGTTACCCTTACCCTTACCCTTGCTTTTACCCTTAAGCTTACCCTTACCCTTACCCTTACCCTTACCCTTACCCTTACCCTTACCCTTACCCTTACCCTTACCCTTGCTTTTACCCTTAAGCTTACCCTTACCCTTACCCTTACCCTTAAGCTTACCCTTACCCTTACCCTTACCCTTACCCTTACCCTTACCCTTACCCTTACCCTTACCCTTACCCTTACCCTTACCCTTACCCTTACCCTTACCCTTACCCTTACCCTTGCTTTTACCCTTAAGCTTACCCTTACCCTTACCCTTACCCTTACCCTTAAGCTTACCCTTACCCTTACCCTTACCCTTACCCTTACCCTTACCCTTAACCTTACCCTTGCTTTTACCCTTAAGCTTACCCTTACCCTTACCCTTACCCTTACCCTTAAGCTTACCCTTACCCTTACCCTTACCCTTACCCTTACCCTTGCTTTTACCCTTAAGCTTACCCTTACCCTTACCCTTACCCTTACCCTTGCTTTTACCCTTAAGCTTACCCTTACCCTTACCCTCACCCTTACCCTTAAGCTAACCCTTACCCTTACCCTTACCCTTACCCTTACCCTTACCCTTACCCTTACCCTCACCCTTACCCTTACCCTTGCTTTTACCCTTAAGCTTACCCTTACCCTTACCCTTACCCTTACCCTTACCCTTACCCTTACCCTTACCCTTGCTTTTACCCTTAGGCTTACCCTTACCTTTACCCTTACCCTTACCCTTACCCTTACCCTTACCCTTACCCTTACCCTTACCCTTACCCTTACCCTTACCCTTGCTTTTACCCTTAGGCTTACCCTTACCCTTACCCTTACCCTTACCCTTGCTTTTACCCTTAAGCTTACCCTTACCCTTACCCTTACCCTTACCCTTACCCTTACCCTTACCCTTACCCTTACCCTTACCCTTACCCTTACCCTTACCCTTACCCTTACCCTTACCCTTACCCTTACCCTTACCCTTACCCTTACCCTTACCCCTACCCTTGCTTTTACCCTTAGGCTTACCCTTACCTTTACCCTAACCCTTACCCTTACCCTTACCCTTACCCTTACCCTTACCCTTACCCTTACCCTTACCCTTACCCTTGCTTTTACCCTTAGGCTTACCCTTACCTTTACCCTAACCCTTACCCTTACCCTTACCCTTACCCTTACCCTTACCCTTACCCTTACCCTTACCCTTACCCTTGCTTTTACCCTTAAGCTTACCCTTACCCTTACCCTTACCCTTACCCTTACCCTTACCCTTACCCTTACCCTTGCTTTTACCCTTAGGCTTACCCTTACCTTTACCCTTACCCTTACCCTTACCCTTACCCTTACCCTTACCCTTACCCTTACCCTTACCCTTACCCTTACCCTTGCTTTTACCCTTAGGCTTAACCTTACCTTTACCCTTACCCTTACCCTTACCCTTACCCTTACCCTTACCCTTACCCTTACCCTTACCCTTACCCTTACCCTTACCCTTACCCTTGCTTTTACCCTTAAGCTTACCCTTACCCTTACCCTTACCCTTACCCTTACCCTTACCCTTACCCTTACCCTTACCCTTGCTTTTACCCTTAAGCTCACCCTTACCCTTACCCTTACCCTTACCCTCACCCTTACCCTTACCCTTACCCTTGCTTATACCCTTAAGCTTACCCTTACCCTTACCCTTACCCTTACCCTTACCCTTACCCTTACCCTTACCCTTACCCTTACCCTTACCCTTACCCTTACCCTTACCCTTGCTTTTACCCTTAGGCTTACCCTTACCTTTACCCTTACCCTTACCCTTACCCTTACCCTTACCCTTACCCTTACCCTTACCCTTGCTTTTACCCTTAAGCTTACCCTTACCCTTACCCTTACCCTTACCCTTACCCTAACCCTTACCCTTGCTTTTACCCTTAAGCTTACCCTTACCTTTACCCTTACCCTTTCCGTTACCCTTACCCTTACCCTTACCCTTGCTTTTACCCTTAAGCTTACCCTTACCCTTACCCTTACCCTTACCCTTACCCTCACCCTTACCCTTACCCTTACCCTTACCCTTATCCTTACCCTTGCTTTTACCCTTAAGCTTACCCTTACCCTTACCCTTACCCTTACCCTTACCCTTACCCTTACCCTTACCCTTGCTTTTACTCTTAGGCTTACCCTTACCTTTACCCTTACCCTTACCCTTACCCTTACCCTTACCCTTACCCTTACCCTTACCCTTACCCTTACCCTCACCCTTGCTTTTACCCTTAAGCTTACCCTTACCCTTACCCTTACCCTTACCCTTACCCTTGCTTTTACCCTTAAGCTTACCCTTACCCTTACCCTTACCCTTACCCTTACCCTTGCTTTTACCCTTAGGCTTACCCTTACCCTTACCCTTACCCTTACCCTTGCTTTTACCCTTAAGCTTACCCTTACCCTTACCCTTGCCCTTACTCTTACCCTTACCCTTACCCTTACCCTTACCCTTGCTTTTACCCTTAGGCTTACCCTTACCTTTACCCTTACCCTTACCCTTACCCTTACCCTTACCCTTACCCTTACCCTTACCCTTACCCTTACCCTTACCCTTACCCTTACCCTTACCCTTGCTTTTACCCTTAAGCTAACCCTTACCCTTACCCTTACCCTTACCCTTACCCTTAACCTTACCCTTACCCTTGCTTTTACCCTTAAGCTCACCCTTACCCTTACCCTTACCCTTACACTTACCCTTACCCTGACCCTTACCCTTGCTTTTACCCTTAAGCTTACCCTTACCCTTACCCTTACCCTTACCCTTAAGCTTACCCTTACCCTTACCCTTACCCTTACCCTTACCCTTACCCTTACCCTTACCCTTACCCTTGCTTTTACCCTTAAGCTTACCCTTACCCTTACCCTTACCCTTACCCTTACCCTTACCCTTGCTTTTACCCTTAGGCTTACCCTTACCTTTACCCTTACCATTACCCTAACCCTTACCCTTACCCTTACCCTTACCCTTACCCTTGCTTTTACCCTTAAGCTTACCCTTACCCTTACCCTTACCCTTACCCTTACCCTTACCCTTACCCTTACCCTTACCCTTACCCTTACCCTTACCCTTACCCTTGCTTTTACCCTTAAGCTAACCCTTACCCTTACCCTTACCCTTACCCTTACCCTTACCCTTAACCTTACCCTTACCCTTGCTTTTACCCTTAAGCTCACCCTTACCCTTACCCTTACCCTTACACTTACCCTTACCCTGACCCTTACCCTTGCTTTTACCCTTAAGCTTACCCTTACCCTTACCCTTACCCTTACCCTTAAGCTTACCCTTACCCTTACCCTTACCCTTACCCTTACCCTTACCCTTACCCTTACCCTTACCCTTGCTTTTACCCTTAAGCTTACCCTTACCCTTACCCTTACCCTTACCCTTACCCTTGCTTTTACCCTTAGGCTTACCCTTACCTTTACCCTTACCATTACCCTTACCCTTACCCTTACCCTTACCCTTACCCTTACCCTTGCTTTTACCCTTAAGCTTACCCTTACCCTTACCCTTACCCTTACCCTTACCCTTACCCTTACCCTTACCCTTACCCTTACCCTTACCCTTACCCTTACCCTTACCCTTGCTTTTACCCTTAAGCTTACCCTTACCCTCACCCTTACCCTTACCCTTACCCTTACCCTTACCCTTACCCTTACCCTTACCCTTACCCTTACCCTTACCCTTACCCTTACCCTTACCCTTACCCTTACCCTTGCTTTTACCCTTAAGCTTACCCTTACCCTTACCCTTACTCTTACCCTTACCCTTACCCTTACCCTTACCCTTGCTTTTACCCTTAAGCTTACCCTTACCCTTACCTTTACCCTTACCCTTACCCTTAAACTTACCCTTACCCTTACCCTTACCCTTACCCTTACCCTTACCCTTACCCTTACCCTTACCCTTACCCTTGCTTTTACCCTTAGGCTTACCCTTACCTTTAGCCTTACCCTTACCCTTACCCTTACCCTTACCCTTACCCTTACCCTTGCTTTTACCCTTAAGCTTACCCTTACCCTTACCCTTACCCTTACCCTTACCCTTACCCTTACCCTTGCTTTTACCCTTAAGCTTACCCTTACCCTTACCCTTACCCTTACACTTACCCTTGCTTTTACCCTTAGGCTTACCCTTACCCTTACCCTTAAGCTTACCCTTACCCTTACCCTTACCCTTACCCTTACCCTTACCCTTACCCTTACCCTTACCCTTGCTTTTACCCTTAAGCTTACCCTTACCCTTTCCTTTACCCTTACCCTTACCCTTACCCTTACCCTTACCCTTACCCTTACCCTTACCCTTACCCTTGCTTTGACCCTTAGGCTTACCCTCACCTTTACCCTTACCCTTACCCTTACCCTTACCCTTACCCTTACCCTTACCCTTACCCTTACCCTTACCCTTACCCTTGCTTTTACCCTTAAGCTTACCCTTACCCTTACCCTTACCCTTACCCTTACCCTTACCCTTACCCTTACCCTTGCTTTTACCCTTAAGCTTACGCTTACCCTTACCCTTACCCTTACCCTTACCCTTGCTTTTACCCTTAGGCTTACCCTTACCCTTACCCTTACCCTTACCCTTGCTTTTACCCTTAAGCTTACCCTTACCCTTACCCTTACCCTTACCCTTACCCTTACCCTTACCCTTACCCTTACCCTTACCCTTACCCTTGCTTTTACCCTTAGGCTTAACCTTACCTTTACCCTTACCCTTACCCTTACCCTTACCCTTACCCTTACCCTTACCCTTACCCTTACCCTTACCCTTACCCTTACCCTTACCCTTACCCTTACCCTTGCTTTTACCCTTGAGCTTACCCTTAACCCTACCCTTACCCTTACCCTTACCCTTACCCTTACCCTTACCCTTGCTTTTACCCTTAAGCTTACCCTCACCCTTACCCTTACCCTTACCCTTACCCTCACCCTTACCCTTACCCTTACCCTTGCTTATACCCTTAAGCTTACCCTTACCCTTACCCTTACCCTTACCCTTACCCTTACCCTTACCCTTACCCTTACCCTTACCCTTACCCTTACCCTTACCCTTACCCTTACCCTTACCCTTACCCTTACCCTTACCCTTACCCTTACCCTTACCCTTACCCTTACCCTTACCCTTACCCTTGCTTTTACCCTTAAGCTTACCCTTACCCTTACCCTTACCCTTACCCTTTCCCTTACCCTTGCTTTTACCCTTAGGCTTACCCTTACCCTTAACCTTACCCTTACCCTTGCTTTTACCCTTAAGCTTAACCTTACCCTTACCCTTACCCTTACTCTTACCCTTACCCTTACCCTTACCCTTACCCTTGCTTTTACCCTTAGGCTTACCCTTACCTTTACCCTTACCCTTACCCTTACCCTTACCCTTACCCTTACCCTTACCCTTACCCTTACCCTTGCTTTTACCCTTAAGCTAACCCTTACCCTTACCCTTACCCTTACCCTTACCCTTAACCTTACCCTTACCCTTGCTTTTACCCTTAAGCTCACCCTTACCCTTACCCTTACCCTTACCCTTACACTTACCCTTACCCTTACCCTTACCCTTGCTTTTACCCTTAAGCTTACCCTTACCCTTACCCTTACCCTTAAGCTTACCCTTACCCTTACCCTTACCCTTACCCTTACCCTTACCCTTACCCTTGCTTTTACCCTTAAGCTTACCCTTACCCTTGCTTTTACCCTTAAGCTAACCCTTACCCTTACCCTTACCCTTACCCTTACCCTTAACCTTACCCTTACCCTTGCTTTTACCCTTAAGCTCACCCTTACCCTTACCCTTACCCTTACCCTTACACTTACCCTTACCCTTACCCTTACCCTTGCTTTTACCCTTAAGCTTACCCTTACCCTTACCCTTACCCTTAAGCTTACCCTTACCCTTACCCTTACCCTTACCCTTACCCTTACCCTTACCCTTACCCTTGCTTTTACCCTTAAGCTTACCCTTACCCTTACCCTTAACCTTACCCTTGCTTTTACCCTTAAGCTTACCCTTACCCTTACCCTTACCCTTACCCTTACCCTTAAGCTTACCCTTACCCTTACCCTTACCCTTACCCTTACCCTTACCCTTACCCTTGCTTTTACCCTTAAGCTTACCCTTACCCTTACCCTTACCCTTACCCTTACCCTAACCCTTACCCTTAACCTTACCCTTACCCTTACCCTTACCCTTACCCTTGCTTTTACCCTTAGGCTTACCCTTACCTTTACACTTACCATTACCCTTACCCTTACCCTTACCCTTACCCTTACCCTTACCCTTACCCTTGCTTTTACCCTCAAGCTTACCCTTACCCTTACCCTTACCCTTACCCTTACCCTTACCCTTACCCTTACCCTTACCCTTACCCTTACCCTTACCCTTGCTTTTACCCTTAAGCTTACCCTTACCCTTACCCTTACCCTTACCCTTACCCTTACCCTTACCCTTTCCCTTACCCTTACCCTTACCCTTGCTTTTACCCTTAAGCTTACCCTTACCCTTACCCTTACTCTTATCCTTACCCTTACCCTTACCCTTACCCTTGCTTTTACCCTTAAGCTTACCCTTACCCTTACCTTTACCCTTACCCTTACCCTTACCCTTACCCTTACCCTTACCCTTACCCTTACCCTTACCCTTACCCTTACCCTTACCCTTACCCTTACCCTTGCTTTTACCCTTAGGCTTACCCTTACCTTTAGCCTAACCCTTACCCTTACCCTTACCCTTACCCCTACCCTTACCCTTGCTTTTACCCTTAAGCTTACCCTTACCCTTACCCTTACCCTTACCCTTACCCTTGCTTTTACCCTTAAGCTTACCCTTACCCTTACCCTTACCCTTACACTTACCCTTGCTTTTACCCTTAGGCTTACCCTTACCCTTACCCTTACCCTTACCCTTACCCTTAAGCTTACCCTTACCCTTACCCTTACCTTTACCCTTACCCTTACCCTTACCCTTACCCTTACCCTTACCCTTACCCTTACCCTTGCTTTTACCCTTAAGCTTACCCTTACCCTTACCCTTACCCTTACCCTTACCCTTACCCTTACCCTTACCCTTGCTTTTACCCTTAAGCTTACCCTTACCCTTACCCTTACCCTTACCCTCACCCTTACCCTTACCCTTACCCTTGCTTATACCCTTAAGCTTACCCTTACCCTTACCCTTACCCTTACCCTTACCCTTACCCTTACCCTTACCCTTACCCTTACCCTTACCCTTACCCTTACCCTTACCCTTACCCTTACCCTTACCCTTACCCTTACCCTTACCCTTACCCTTACCCTTACCCTTACCCTTACCCTTACCCTTACCCTTGCTTTTACCCTTAAGCTTACCCTTACCCTTACCCTTACCCTTACCCTTTCCCTTACCCTTGCTTTTACCCTTAGGCTTACCCTTACCCTTAACCTTACCCTTACCCTTGCTTTTACCCTTAAGCTTAACCTTACCCTTACCCTTACCCTTACTCTTACCCTTACCCTTACACTTACCCTTACCCTTGCTTTTACCCTTAGGCTTACCCTTACCTTTACCCTTACCCTTACCCTTACCCTTACCCTTACCCTTACCCTTACCCTTACCCTTACCCTTGCTTTTACCCTTAAGCTAACCCTTACCCTTACCCTTACCCTTACCCTTACCCTTAACCTTACCCTTACCCTTGCTTTTACCCTTAAGCTCACCCTTACCCTTACCCTTACCCTTACCCTTACACTTACCCTTACCCTTACCCTTACCCTTGCTTTTACCCTTAAGCTTACCCTTACCCTTACCCTTACCCTTAAGCTTACCCTTACCCTTACCCTTACCCTTACCCTTACCCTCACCCTTACCCTTACCCTTGCTTTTACCCTTAAGCTTACCCTTACCCTTGCTTTTACCCTTAAGCTAACCCTTACCCTTACCCTTACCCTTACCCTTACCCTTACCCTTACCCTTAACCTTACCCTTACCCTTGCTTTTACCCTTAAGCTCACCCTTACCCTTACCCTTACCCTTACCCTTACACTTACCCTTACCCTTACCCTTACCCTTGCTTTTACCCTTAAGCTTACCCTTACCCTTACCCTTACCCTTAAGCTTACCCTTACCCTTACCCTTACCCTTACCCTTACCCTTACCCTTACCCTTACCCTTACCCTTACCCTTGCTTTTACCCTTAAGCTTACCCTTACCCTTACCCTTACCCTTAACCTTACCCTTGCTTTTACCCTTAAGCTTACCCTTACCCTTACCCTTACCCTTACCCTTACCCTCAAGCTTACCCTTACCCTTACCCTTACCCTTACCCTTACCCTTACCCTTACCCTTGCTTTTACCCTTAAGCTTACCCTTACCCTTACCCTTACCCTTACCCTTACCCTAACCCTTACCCTTAACCTTACCCTTACCCTTACCCTTACCCTTACCCTTGCTTTTACCCTTAGGCTTACCCTTACCTTTACACTTACCATTACCCTTACCCTTACCCTTACCCTTACCCTTACCCTTACCCTTACCCTTGCTTTTACCCTCAAGCTTACCCTTACCCTTACCCTTACCCTTACCCTTACCCTTACCCTTACCCTTACCCTTACCCTTACCCTTACCCTTGCTTTTACCCTTAAGCTTACCCTTACCCTTACCCTTACCCTTACCCTTACCCTTACCCTTACCCTTACCTTTACCCTTTCCCTTACCCTTACCCTTACCCTTGCTTTTACCCTTAAGCTTACCCTTACCCTTACCCTTACTCTTATCCTTACCCTTACCCTTACCCTTACCCTTGCTTTTACCCTTAAGCTTACCCTTACCCTTACCTTTACCCTTACCCTTACCCTTACCCTTACCCTTACCCTTACCCTTACCCTTACCCTTACCCTTACCCTTACCCTTACCCTTACCCTTACCCTTACCCTTACCCTTGCTTTTACCCTTAGGCTTACCCTTACCTTTAGCCTAACCCTTACCCTTACCCTTACCCTTACCCCTACCCTTACCCTTGCTTTTACCCTTAAGCTTACCCTTACCCTTACCCTTACCCTTACCCTTACCCTTGCTTTTACCCTTAAGCTTACCCTTACCCTTACCCTTACCCTTACACTTACCCTTGCTTTTACCCTTAGGCTTACCCTTACCCTTACCCTTACCCTTACCCTTAAGCTTACCCTTACCCTTACCCTTACCTTTACCCTTACCCTTACCCTTACCCTTACCCTTACCCTTACCCTTACCCTTGCTTTTACCCTTAAGCTTACCCTTACCCTTACCCTTACCCTTACCCTTACCCTTACCCTTACCCTTACCCTTACCCTTACCCTTACCCTTGCTTTGATCCTTAGGATTACCCTTACCTTTACCCTTACCCTTACCCTTACCCTTACCCTTACCCTTACCCTTACCCTTACCCTTACCCTTACCCTTGCTTTTACCCTTAAGCTTACCCTTACCCTTACCCTTACCCTTACCCTTACCCTTACCCTTACCCTTGCTTTTACCCTTAAGCTTACCCTTACCCTTACCCTTACCCTTACCTTTACCCTTGCTTTTACCCTTAGGCTTACCCTTACCCTTACCCTTACCCTTACCCTTGCTTTTACCCTTAAGCTTACCCTTACCCTTACCCTTACCCTTACCCTTACCCTTACCCTTACCCTTACCCTTACCCTTACCCTTACCCTTACCCTTACCCTTACCCTTACCCTTACCCTTACCCTTACCCTTGGTTTTACCCTTAGGCTTAACCTTACCTTTACCCTTACCCTTACCCTTACCCTTACCCTTACCCTTACCCTTACCCTTACCCTTACCCTTACCCTTACCCTTACCCTTACCCTTGCTTTTACCCTTAAGCTTACCCTTACCCTTACCCTTACCCTTACCCTTACCCTTACCCTTACCCTTGCTTTTACCCTTAAGCTTACCCTTACCCTTACCCTTACCCTTACCCTCACCCTTACCCTTACCCTTACCCTTGCTTATACCCTTAAGCTTACCCTTACCCTTACCCTTACCCTTACCCTTACCCTTACCCTTACCCTTACCCTTACCCTTACCCTTACCCTTGCTTTTACCCTTAGGCTTACCCTTACCCTTACCCTTACCCTTACCCTTAAGCTTACCCTTACCCTTACCCTTACCTTTACCCTTACCCTTACCCTTACCCTTACCCTTACCCTTACCCTTGGTTTTACCCTTAGGCTTAACCTTACCTTTACCCTTACCCTTACCCTTACCCTTACCCTTACCCTTACCCTTACCCTTACCCTTACCCTTACCCTTACCCTTACCCTTACCCTTGCTTTTACCCTTAAGCTTACCCTTACCCTTACCCTTACCCTTACCCTTACCCTTACCCTTACCCTTGCTTTTACCCTT